>BSSO01005281.1:0-13329 GCA_030267885.1 Mesembryanthemum crystallinum | reverse complement strand
TGGATTCATCTTAAATAGTATTTTCAAAATATCAAATTTTTATAAATTTTCGAGTTTATATAAATACAATTATTCATGGTCAAAGTATCGTCTTGAAGACCGTGCAAAGTGAGGGCGTCAAGATTTTAGTGAAACGGAGGGAGTAATTTATTTTTTGAATTTCTGCACTTCCGTTTGCCATTTTCATATCCATGCAACATGGTGTCATACCATGAATGGAGAAAATCAATAATTGCTCATAATCTGTCTGGCGATTGGTCTACTGAGTAGGCCTAATTTATCGGGACAATCATCATCTATAGTTGATGGGTGTTGCTCACAGTTGTCAGCTCCATTCTCTGGTTGTTCCTTTCCCTTTCCTCTGTCATATGTGCACTGGTTTGGGAAATGGAATTCTTTGGTGCTTTAATATGGCTAACTTCCTCCTTTTTCTTTTGGAACAGTGGTTAAGTTATTGCAAATACTCATTCCTGCTTATTTTAAGTACTCACTTCATTAATCAACCAGTTTCTTGTTTGCAATTTGTGGCTACTTGCTATATCTGATCCTCTATTTCCTTCGTAATTACAGGCCAAGGTGGTAATGCTAGCAGCAGATCATTCTATCCTAGTCAGATACCTGACAAAAAATTAGGCTCAAACCAAGAGTTGAGAGTTCATTCACAGGAACAAGATATGGAAATTGGTTATGAAGATAATCCAGCCCCACAGACATTGGAAGGGCTTGAACAAAAGTTTCGTGATGATATTAGGAAATTAAAAACGGAACAGGTCAACGCAGAGGATGCAGAAAATGCTCGACACAGGGAGGTCAGTTGATTGCAATATTATTGATCTTATTGATGATGGAATCTTTTTGTAGACAACCTAAATGATACATAGCGGTCTTATTTGAGACCCTTTTGCTGAAGGGAATTGGTTGAAGTGACATGTTAATAATTGACTCAACTTGGAAACCTGACCCTTTTTTGGGAGTCCCATTGACTTAGATATAATGTGTCAAACAACCTGTTTGACCTGAAAATCAGAACGTGTGATATCATGAACAAAAGGTGGAGTGAAGTACCTTAATATCCATATGCAGTAGCCGTGTTTGTTCACAATTTCCTGGTGTCTTTCATAATCCTTTCTTCTCTTAATATGGCAAACTTGATTGTCACTACACATTCCCGATAGATATAGTAGAATTTATGGAATTATTGAGAAAATATCATCATGTAGCTGTATATATACACTAAAATGGCAAAAGAAAATATAATTAAGGGTACGAATTTGTTAATATTTTGTTGGAAAAACGTTTATTGGTTATAGTAACTGGTTGAAAATTAGAAGTTAGAATAGGTCACTTGACTTGGTGGCTCGGCCTAAACCCAAGAACATTGAGTCAGGGTCGAGGAATTTGGAATGGGTCCCATTCCCACATGACCTGGTGGGTTGACTGAACTCGAGAACACTGAGTTATGGTTGAACATTTCTCAATTTGAACTCGAAATGACCCGACTTACTAATGACCTGAACCTAAAGTGACCCGACCTACCAATTAGTTTAGTGGATTGATTTGCTATGAGAAATAGTTCTGCTTTCATGTAAAACAATAAAATGATCTGTATTTTGTACCTGTTCATCCTTAGTTGGCTGTCATAAAAGAGACCAAAAGCTCAAAACCTCTCTTTCATGTTTACATAGTGGCCTGCTTACCCCAAGGTTATCTATCTCTCTTTCCTAAAGTACACCTAGCAGAAGAAAAATACAGTTCATTATAGCATGGCCTTTTTCCTCGTGCTTGCTAAATTATTCTTGGTGGTGAACAGTAAGACAGAGTATGATGATGTTAGTTGTCAAATTCCATTATATCAATTCTTGTTCGTATGATCATGATGGCCTTTTCCATTAAGACGAATCTCTATTTAGTTTCCTACTTTCCTAGTGTAATTTGAGCTAAGTTGCAAACACCTTTCGGATCAGCTACCCTTCTTCTGGAATCATCACCGTCGGAAAACTGTAGAGTCTCCAAAGACCAAGTAAGGTCGTAACTTGTAAGCTTGCCATCTCCTAATCCAGTGGTGCCAGCTGCAAGGTGAAGCCCAAGAATCCGTTTGTGCAGGAAAAAACTCATCTACAATAGCATCATGGAGGTTGGAGAGCTGGAAAACTCGAGGGAATCTTGTACATAAAGGTTGCTCTTCCCTCCACGTATCCTCCCAAAATCGGAACTTTCCACCATTCCCCAATTTAAGTCAAACTAGGGGCAAGAACCTCGTGGAAATCTACAAAATAAACTTCCACAGACATGCATGAGTGGATCCCGCTGCTACTTTGGCGTCCCGACAATTTGCTGGCATCACATATTTACTCCTAGTAACCTTGTGCCAAAGCCTGTCTGGTTCAAGAGGAAAACGCCATAACCATTTACCTAAAAGGGAAACGTTTTTTACTCACCAGCGTGCGAGTACCCAAGCCCCCTTTTGACTTTGCCGACACACCCTATCCCGACTGACTAAATGGTCTCCTTTCCCCATCCACCCCCAACTAGAAGAAGTCTCTCATCAGCTTCTCAATGCACTGTGCCAGTGCAACTGGATCCTTAAAAGAGAGATAGTAAAGAGGAAAATCAGCTAATCAAGTCTGAATAAGAGTAATAACCACCCAAAGAGAATAACCTCGCTTCCAGCCATCTGACCGCTTAGAGACCCGTTGCACCACTGGCCCCCAAAAAGCCTCCGAGCAAGAATTCCAGCCTAAAGGCACTCCGAGGTAAGTAATAGGAGGCCACCTAACATCCTACCAAACCTGCAAGCTGCTGCAAGAAAATCATCTTCCACATTGATTCTAGCCAAACTGCATTTTGCTAGCTTAAGTTTCATCCCAAGATTGATTCAAAAAGTTGTAGAACTATAAGGTTGTTCTTAGAGTTCTCTAATTAACGGACAAGTCTAAAAAACAGTGTCATTCGCAAACTGTAGATGCAACATCTGCACCCCTTCCCTACCTACCTGAAAACCATCAAGCACCCCTCCTGCGAGCATTCCTATACAACATCCTGCTAAGCACATCAATCACTAGAGCGAACAAGACAGGAGATTAAGAATCCCCTTGCCTCAACCACATCAGCTACCATTTCCCCATCATCAGATTCTATCTCCTTAATGAATCCTCTTCTATGTCTTCCGTTGACAACTTGGAAATTCCTGAATTTGTGTTGAATCATAGAAGCAAATTTAAACAAAGAAAGGTCATATATAAGCCAGATGGAGAATGATGGGATGAATGGGTCTGCAGAGGGTGATAGTCGAGACCAATTGGTGAAACAGTGAGATAGAGAGGGGGGTGAGTGGCGAAAGAATGGAAGACAGGAGTGTAAGCTGTGGTGGCAGGTCCTCACAGGTAGTGAGGTCTGAAGAGAGAGGGGGGAGGGGGAAGAAACGTGACACTCAGATGNTTTTTTTTTTTTTTTTACCCCTTCCATTTTTTCAAATTTATGTCTTATACCCAGGTCCAAAATTCTAGGAAGCGGATTCGGTGTCTCCGGGTTCTTAATTTTGGTATCCAAAAACCAGACCGAGCTGAAACAGTCCCAAGTCTTGACCTGCGGGTCTATGGTGGTGTTGGTTCTCCAGGAGTGGGTAGAAGAATGTTTCTTTTTTCTTTTCCATCTTTAAAAGGCATGGTTATTAATGGAAAATGGTTAGGTGCCATATGAGGGGC
This sequence comes from Mesembryanthemum crystallinum, assembly GCA_030267885.1. Classification (NCBI taxonomy): domain Eukaryota; kingdom Viridiplantae; phylum Streptophyta; class Magnoliopsida; order Caryophyllales; family Aizoaceae; genus Mesembryanthemum; species Mesembryanthemum crystallinum. The sequence continues at coordinate 9,625 of BSSO01005281.1, read as the reverse complement.
GCCCAAGGGTGCACCACCATGAGTATATATTTGGTTTTTTATATTAAAAATATTATAAAAGAACTTTTATTCATCCACAACTAATAATTAACTCATGGAGTGCACCCTTGGGTGTAATTTCAAAGTATATCAATGTTTAGTGAAAGTACACTCAAGTATACTGATGTTTCACAAAATACACCAAGGGATACCATCTTGGAAAGTTGACTGCAATTCTGCAACCCATGAAACTGGTGATCAGATGGTGTTAAAGAATAAACTGGGTTGGAAGGGACAATGGCCCTGAAAAGCCAATAGGTTTCAGAAAGGTGTTTCTTCATCGTTATCGCCTTGCAAGAAGGACATGTGAAGGTGTGCGAGCCATGATTGGGGTTTGATGGGACACATCTGAAGGCCCCTTCGGCTGTGTTTAGTGATAGATGTTGCTCTTGAGAGTTCCCAACTCGATCTGGTCACATAAATAATGAGTTGCAATTTAACTTCCCAAAAATGTATACCTCATTGTACTTTGTTAATTGTCAGTATGCCTTTATTTTCGCTGAAACTCTCAGTGACATTTTCACATAATTTAATTGGATATGCAACTAAAATGAATTCATAGATTTACTTCATGGATGTAGATGCATGGCCACATGGGTTATCTGAAATGTTTTGGTGATCATTAGTTTACTTTAGTTTCTTTCTGAAGTTTTCATGGATCTAGATACTGAATCAATGTTGGTTTTCAGAAAATCATTGCGATCAATAATCAATATCAGGAAAAGTTGTCTGCACTAAGAGCTCGACATGCTACTCGAACAGAAGAATTTCTTCAGAAGGAGTCAAAAGCACGGCTACAGCAGTACCAGCTTGCTGGAATGAGCCACTATCAAAACAATAGTGGACCCAGTGATGTTGTTCAGGGTCGTCATGGATATGGTGGAGGTCCAGTTCCTGGTGAACCACAACGACAATATGTTGGTGGCCAGTTTGATTCGTACAGACAGCGTCCTGAATCGTTTGAACGTGGGAGAACGCAAGGAACCGATACGAGGGTTCCAACTCCTGGAGGTCGAGTCTACAATACAAGTCCGCGCTATTACTAATAGGGTTCATGACCCATTTTTATTTAATTAGTTAGGTGTCTTTCTCGAGCCCCTATGCTGTTTGGTCTGGTTATGATTCAGGAAATCCGCTTCTGTGCTCAGTTTTCAAAGCATCATTATATGCTTTTGAAGATGTATATATACATGTGAGGTCCAATCTCTGCAGTTTTAAGATGAGGTCGATTCCGGTAAAAGAAATTGAAAATGGAATCGATTGTAGCTGGCTGAGTTCTTGATAGTCCTTTGTAGTTGTGGAATTACTGCTTCGATATTTTAATTGAATGCAAGCAAGTAGTTCAAGTATATGGCCTTAATTGATGAGTTCTTGAGTTTGCATTTCTTTTTCTGACGCCAGTCTTTGCTTGGTTTGGCTTATCATTCTCTGTCAGATTCCAAGCCAAAATCATCCTTCAAGTGTTGCTCAAGCAAAGCTGATAATTTGTGAAATTTTTGGCAATTTTGGTGTTACTGTTTTTTGGGTTTTCTTTGGATTTTAATTGCTTGTATATCAATGAAAATTTGTGCATTGTAGGCAATGTGTTTTATCCCATTAACAAACAACTAACAACTAACAACCGACTAGTCACTTACACTCAGTGCGGCCCCACACGACGTCTTCTGTTCCCTTCTATCTCTTCCCCACTCACCACTCCATCTCCCCCCTCCCCATATCCCCAAACCCGCGAAACCTCGCCACCGTCAACCACCATCAACCAACACTACAACCATCATCAACCAACACTACAACCACCACCGCACAATGATGGGAAGCACAACCATCACCAATTCACGACCCTTCACATCATCAACTCATCATCAAACAACACCCTGCACCCGCACACACCAGATCAGAGCCTTAACCCTAGTCGCCACCACCTTCATCCTCACGCGCCTCTTCAACCAATCCTTCACCAACTGTTACCAATCTTCATCATCATCATCATCATCATCATCATCCAATGAACCTGCATCTAGATGTGCCGTTAGATTCGATCCTGGCCGCCCGATCGCGTGGCCTGAGAGAGGATATGGGTCCCACATTGATATCAAGATTTATGTGTATGATGAGGATGAGGTTGATGGGTTGAAGAGTTTGAATAGTTAAACCATTTAAAACCCACACAACATTTTCTATCTCTCTTTATATAAAGGAAAATTTGACATGAATAATCCAAAGTTTTACCCATTAGACAAAAATAATTTCAAAATGGGAAATATACATGAATAATCCCCAAGTTTGATTCTGTCCTACAATAATGGTCCTGTAACAAACTCCATCAGCCTTCCGTTACAATTAGCTACTAATTAGGTTAATCATTATCTTTCTATTCTATTAATTAATTTTAATAATAAATAAGAGAAATTTGCCTCTATCTAAATATGGGTCTGCCGTCTGCACCCAAATCTCACGTCTCTCTCTTCTTATCTCTTCTCTCTCCATCTTTTTGTTTCTGCAGCTATATTAATCCATCAAGAAGGGGCCAGCTGAATTCCACAATTATTCACTTTTGATGTATCCCTTCAATTTCTTGACTCAAATTTTGATTCTTGGGTGGGAATTTTGCTTGGGTAGATTTGTATTACTTTGGAAGAATTCGTTGGAGGAGTGTTAATGGTGGAAAAGGATGCCTACTTATCTGATAATTGAATACTGGGATAGGATGTGGAGATGATGAAATGGATTAATGATTTAGGTTTAAATTGGGAAAATTTGGAATTGGGGGAAGAATTGCAGATTTTTGGTAGAATTAGAGCAACACTGAAATTGACTTGCAGGCAATTGAACGAAGCCAAATAGGGTATTCATGTCGCCATTTCTAACGACCACTCTAGCTTCTTCCTCGACGGCTTCGACGGCATCTAGATTGAAAGGCGATTAGGATATTGAAGCCACTGAAGCTTTGAATTTGTTCTACCAACTTCAATGAGTTTTAGATCTACGACAGTTGTTATCAAATTGGAGTATATCTCCTTTAAAAGTATTCAACTTAATACCGCCCACAATTCATTAAATACCACCCATTTACTGAGTAAAAAGACTAAAATAACCCCAACCCAAAATACCTCAACCCACCATCCCCACCTCCCCTCTGTTTTTCTCTCTCCTCCATGCCCACTGTTCTCTACCCACGGCCGGCCAAGAAGAAGGAGATGAAGGGAAAAAACAAAGGACATCGCCACCACCGCTCCTCAGCTCTACTCCACCCTTTCCCCATTTAAAGCATCAATTTTAATTTTAATTTTTTCTAAAAAGAATCGAGCTGCGCTTCTCTCAGGAGAAGAGCAGCCTAAGTGCTGCTCCTAGGAGAAGAGCAGCTCAAGTGCTGCTCCTAGGAGAAGAGTAGCTCCATTTTTCCAAAAAAAAAATAAAATAAAAAATAATTCAATAGTACTGCAATAATTGTTGTGCAAGTCATTAGTTGACAGCTCCTGCACTAGAACGTTTGATTTGTTGCTTGGTTGATTTTTTGGTGCTACCTACCAGAACTCCAACTCACAAACTTGGATTATTGCAAGAATTAGCTAAGAACTGGAATTGAAAGTTAGTAATTCTTGTTCATAAACATAAGCAATTGAGATTCAGAACTTGCAATACGCAAAATATAATCAAATGGGTAGTTCTCTGAGACCTTAGCTGCAATTGCACAGATGACCAAATTATATTGATCTTTAAATTCCACATAAAACCCATATCAAAATTACCCAAAATTCATCAAAAGCTCCGGCCATTGTAAATGGAGATATACTAAATATCAGACAAATATCTCAAGGGAAATACAAAATGAGCAAAAGCAAAATTTCAAATACAAAATTTCGTTCAATCGATCAATGGCGAGTAACAAGCGAGGGACGAGCGCCACTCCCAAGCACCGCGATCGAGGAGCGCCACTCCCAGGCGCTACGCTCATAAAGCGTCGCGCTAATGCAGCGCCGCGCTTCTTTATCGCATCCAGGGTGGGCTTGCTTTCTGACGAACACCATGATACCACCGAGCTCGACGTAATGTTCACTGTGTTTGTGGGGCGCCGCCACTGCCTTGCGTGATTTGGAATGTTAATATTATACTTATGTTTCATGTACTGTAGTTACTAGTTAGTAATCGTAAGTTTTTTTTTTCTCTACAGTAAATAACATTGATTAATTTGTTGAGTTAAGAGTGCCAAGTGCTAAGGGAGAGAGAAGCAAGGTGGGGTAATTTGGTCTACTTGCATGTTATTTGGGTGGTATTTATTAAAAGAGTGGGTGGTATTAATTAGCTTCCCAATACAACCACCACGTGACTACTAAAAAAAAAAAGAAAAAAAAACGAGAAAGTGAAAAAAAAAAAAAAATCTCTCTACTGTCAGTCTCCCTCCCTCTCTCTCTCTCTCTCTCTCGACTCTGATCTGATCAGTCTCTCTCTAGCTCTACTGTCTCCCTCTCTCTGGGTCTCAATCTCAGGTCTCTCCGACTCTCCGACTCTCTGAGTCTCTCTCATCTCTGCACTCTGCATTCTCGCTCGACGCTCGGTCGTTACAGCAAATTGCCAGTTCGGTCCGGTCCGGTCCGGCGAGTCAAGGAGTCCGGCTTGGCTCTTCGGCCACTTCGAGGCTTCGACTTCGCGTCTTCGCCAGCCCGCCATTGCGGTCTTGGTGAGCCTTCTCCCCCTATTTACAATCTAGTTTAGCACTTTAACTAATTCCAATTTCAATTTATTAGTAGTTGTTGTTGAAATCGAATTGCTAATTTAGTTGAAAATTTGAAATTAAAATTGGGGGAATTTCAAATTTATGCCCTAATTTGGTTGTTGAAATTGAATTGCTATTTTAGTTGAAAACTTGAAATTGAATTGGGGGATTTTCAAATCTATGCCCTTATTTGGTTGTTGAAATTGAATTGTTACTTTAGTTGCATCTAAAACTATTGTTCAAATTGATTTGTGTTTTGAAAATTGAAAACTATTGTCTCTATTGAGTTCTTCAATGTTAAAATTATTATTGAGTTAGTTGTGATGTTCAATTATTTATTTTCAAATTACACTATGCAACGCTTTTTCAAAAGGAAGTTCTCTAATAGTGGAAGTGGTAGTGGTATTGGAAATGAACCTGGACGGAATTTAGGTAGAATGGCTCAACCCAATATGGGAGCCCTAGCGCGATATATATAATAAACGGGAATATGTACAATTACAATTGTGTCCTTACTAGATAACTCTAGACTATTCTATATTCCTATTACACCCCCTCAATCTGAGCGGGAGGCTTCACGGACAGATTGGATTTAAGATACAAAAATTGGTTAGAAGGCAACGCCTTAGTGAAAATATCCGCTAACTGTTGCTGAGTAGGAACATAACGAACAACAATGGCACCCTTGGCAACCTGTTCGCGAACAAAGTGATAATCAACAGCGATGTGCTTGCTGCGATCGTGAAGAATAGGATTTGCAGCCATGTACGTAGCACTGACATTATCACAAAGAACTCTCACCGGAGGGTGAACAAATAGACCAAGTTCCGCAAGAACATGACGTATAAACATAGTTTCCGCGACAGTGTATGCAACAGCGCGGTACTCAGCCTCAGTAGAAGAGCAGGACACAGTGGGTTGCTTCTTGGAGCGCCAGGACACCAAATTGGGACCCAAAAACACAGCAAAACCAGTAGCGGATCGCCTACTGTCGGGACAACCAGCCCAATCAGCATCAGAGTAAGCCACCAAGCTGCGCGAAGTCGGTGTTGACTGAAGGAAAAGTCCATGGTCTGCAGTACCAATGAGATACCTGAAAATTCTTTTGACAGCATGTAAGTGAGTAGTATGTGGGGCATGCATAAATTGAGAAACCATGTTTACTGCAAATGCAATGTCAGGTCGTGTTAAGGTCAAGTACTGTAATGCACCAATCATACTACAATATTCAGTGGGATCAGCAAGCAAGTCTCCGTCTGTTAGAGACAACGTGGTCCTAGAAAATGGTGGGGTGCGGACAGATTTAGCCGTGTGCATGTGGAATTTATGAATGAGGTCAGACACATATTTATGTTGAGAGAGAAATAACCCCTTAGACGTCCGCACCGCCTGAACGCCCAGAAAATAATGTAGATCACCCAAGTCTTTCATGGCAAAGGTGGAACTGAGTTTTGTGATCAGAAGTTGTAGTAAAGCGGGTGAACTACCAGTTAAGATGATATCATCGACATATAACAGAAGAACAATAAGATGGTGAGAAGTACGAAAAATAAACATGGAATTGTCACACCTACTGCAAGTGAAACCGATACTCAACAAGAACGAGCTAAATCGATGATACCAAGCTCGAGGGGCCTGTTTCAGGCCATAAATAGACTTACGAGACGACAGACATGATTGGGAAATTGTGGGTGAACAAACCCAGGTTGTTGCTGCATATACACTTCCTCTTCAAGAAAACCATGAAGGAAAGCATTTTTCACATCAAGCTGTCGAACCACCCAGTTACAAGAGACTGCAATAGAAAGGATTAGTCACACAGTGGTAGGCTTGACAACAGGAGAAAAGGTTTCATGAAAATCAATACCTGCCAACTGATTAATACCACGCGCAACTAGACGAGCCTTAGGTCGCTCCGTCGCTCCACCGTACCATCTGAGTTGTATTTTATTTTATAGATCCACTTACAAGACACCAAATTAATGTCATTGCGATAAGGCACCAAATCCCATGTGTGGTTTGCAATTAAAGCATTAAACTCGTCTGCCATAGCCTGGCTCCACTTGGGATCTTTGTTAGCTTGAGAGAAACAAGTGGGTTCAACCTCATTATCGAGCACACTTAAGGACAACATCTTACGAGGTTTGACAATCCCCGACTTCGAACGAGTTTGCATATGATGCGTACCTGTGGTGCGAGAGATAACACCAGTGGTAGATGACACAGGGGCAGAGACAGCAGGAGAGGTAGACACGCTAGGAGCGGAGGAACTAGTGACGGGGACAATCGAGGAGGTGACCGAGACAGCATGGGACGGGACTGACATCAACTCAGTGGACAAGGGCGACGTGTGTCCAGTAACAGGGGATGGATTCGGGCTCGCAGATGCTGGTGACGTGCAAGGGGATGCAGAACATGTGGAAGCACCTGGTGAAAGGTGTGATGGACTGGGCGAAGACACAGCAGCATTAGGGGGTTGAGGAGTTGGACACGGGGACGACTCACCGACGCTGGGCCCAAGAGGAGCTGTAGCAAGAGCAGGGCCCGCTGCTTTGGACAACACAGGTGCGGAGATATGAGCATCAGCTATACTGTCACGCGTGACAGTGAGAGGCTGGGCCTCGCAGAGTAAAAGAGGAGAACTGTCCGAACTGCCCAAAGACATAGATGGACGGGACGCGACCATGCTGCAATAGGGAAAGATATGTTCGTGAAAGCGAACATGTCGACTCGTATAGACTCTTCCGTTGAGTGGGTTGAGACAACGATAACCTTTATAATTGGAGGCATAACCAATAAAAACACAACGCACAGAACGCGGAGCTAATTTGTGGGATGGATTAACAGTAATATGAGGGAAGCATTCACTCCCAAAAACATGTAAGAAATGATAATCGGGGTCCTTATTAAATAATCTAAAATAAGGAGTGGAATTTTGTAAAATAGGAGTAGGAAGACGATTAATAACAAATACAGCGGAATAAGCAGCATCAAGCCAAAATTCACCAGGCATCTCGGATTGAACAAGAAAGGTGCGGGCCATTTCACTGATATGGCGATGTTTTCGCTTCGCAACCCCATTTTGTTCGGGAGTACCTGGACATGATTTTCGCAAATAAATCCCACATTTTAACAAATGATTTTTCAAAGGACCGTTATCATATTCCAACCCACCATCAGCTTGAAACATTTTTATTTTGCAATCAAAGAAATTTCAACAAAGGCCTGAAAATTGCAAAAATGATTATATACCTCTGACTTGCGACGCATAGGGTAAATCCAAGAATACCGTGAGAAATCGTCCACAAAAACAACATAATACTCAAAACCTAGATTGGACTTGATTGGAGATTTCCACACATCAGAATGGATCATTTGTAAAGGTTTATCACATAAATGCTCAACCAAACTAAACGGAAGTTTATGAGACTTCGCCAACTTACACGACACACAAGAATTATCAAAACTAGTAGCTATACTAATAGCTTTATTTTTCCGAAGAGTAGACATGACACGACTACTAGTATGGCCTAAACGTCGATGCCAAAGCTCCGCAGAATCTTGGATCGTCATAAAAGCCGAAGATGATGATGGAACTAAGGTTGGCGTGATGGGATAGACATTCCCTCTACTGATACCCCGCAGCAGGACCTCCCCCGTTTTCTTGTCCTTAATACAAACAGAAGATGAGTCAAAACACACAGAAACATTATTGTCATCACAAAAACACTTGACAGAAATAAGGTTGTGTTTTAGATTGGGAACACAATAAACTGAGTTAAGTGTAAGTGGACGTGCCAAGGCCTGGAGACAAGTAGTACCAATTTTAGATATAGGAAGTTTGGTACTGTTAGCAACAGTGACATTAACAGGACCATTGTAAGTGGAGCTACAAGATAACATACCCTCATTTGGTGTCATGTGAGCGGAAGCGGCCGAGTCCGGATACCAAAGTGCGTCGTTAGCATCCCCAGTTGACATGGTAGCGAAGGATGGAGCCGAAGGAAGTGCTTGGTTATTGGTGGATCTGAAAGGGCATTGAGATGCCGGGTGACCCGGGTAATAACAAATACGATACACAAGAGGGTTAGGGGAAGGACCGAGGACTCCTTCAGAAGAAACATTGCCTGCTTTAATACAAGGAAGTTGGTTAGAAGCATTTGCACTATCGCATAACATAACCGAATTGTAAAAAACAGTAGAACAAGGCAAACCAGAATTATGAGTGGAGGAGGTGCCCATGGTGTTGGAGTGTTGTTGCTGCTGGCGATACGTAATATTATTGTTGTTGTTGTTGTAATTGCCACGCCCAAGGCCTCGTCCACCACGGCCACCTCGGCCCCGATAATTATTGTTTCGTCCTCTGCCTCTGTTATTATAGTTCCTGCCACTTTGATTTCCACCATTCTGAGGAGCTGAAGCTTGAGGTGATACATGCTGTCCAGACGCACCCCCTGAAGATGAACCAGTAGCAAACGCTTGGTGGGGAATGGCAGCACCATCACGCTCCCGAAGATGCCGAACCCGCTGTTCATATTGAATGAGTTGATCACGGAACTCCTCAAAGGTCACATTACCACGCCCATAGGTAATGGTCGTGATCATAGTTTTATAGTCGGCCGGGAGTCCTGCAATTGCATATTGGATAAGATCCATGGTAGATATAGGTGCTTGAATGGAAGCCAGTGAATCAGCGATGACTTTAATAGAACGAAAGTAATCGTCCATGGATTGATTTTCTGGTTTTCGGAGATTAGTTAAGGAGCGTTTGAGTTCCATGGCACGAGCAAAACTAGCCGCATTAAAACGGCTTTGCAAACGAGACCAAATGTGCGATGAGTGAAGCAACTAGAACACTTCCTAAATTTTAAA
>BSSO01005280.1:0-13331 GCA_030267885.1 Mesembryanthemum crystallinum | reverse complement strand
GAAGGAAAATAACTCCATCTCCCAAGAAAAGAAATCAATCACAATGACTAGAAAGAAGGGGACCTTGTGAGTTGTGACATTATTCTGGACGTACTGCTGATACTGATTACTGAGGCCCTTATTTCTATAGGAATACTGAAACGATAGTCAACAATCCATCTGAACATTTCTTACTCTCCATAATTATATCATTCATAATACTATTGTTCGCTTTTCAACCACATTTAGATCACTCTCTTGAAGGTTGTGCAATTTAGATTGGACCATTCCATCTCATTCAGAATTCCAAACAGCTAATCATGCATGAGTTATGACAATATGCAGTTAAATCACGAGGATATCTCAAATTGCAACTCTCACAGATAACCATGTTAGGGAACTAATGATATCGTAGGTAGAGGCATAGCACATACCATGAGATTCACCTATGGATAGTAGCTTTCCCTGAGTATGAAGCAGCTGTCTCAGAGTCTTGGAATGGCACCTCTCAATACATTGTAACCATATCTCATCAAGGCCATCTATGTTTGCTTGTCCCAATTTCATACTTCTCCCCAGGTAATCACCATGTGAAGCGGTGCTATCTACACTATTTGCAGAGCGCTTGTGTGTGGGCTTAGAATCATAGCTGACACCTGTAAGCAAGTATGGTTCCTGCGGATTAGAAGTGTTTCGGCTACCATCCGCAGCAAATGAAGGTGGAGACGCTGATCTACGCAGTGAAGTCTGCTTGTGTCCAGAAGCTTCTCTAGAAGCAGTAGATGGATCCTCCTCCGTGGTTTTAGAGCTCTGCTTCTTGCTACTTCCTGAAAGGGTGAATTCTGGTGAAGTAACGGAGCCAAGCTGTAACAAGGTAGCTGTAAACCATGTTGAACGTTCACTAGAAACTCTCAACTGTTTTTCAGCTTCAGAAAGAAGCTTTAATGCATGCTTTAATTTCTCCAGCTCTGCCTCTGACACTGTAAAGCATCCCCAACAAAGAAATCAAAGTAATTGTTAATGAGAGGGAAGGGAAGTGTCTTTCAGCGATTGATAAAAATCAAACTTCTACATCTGAAGAGTCACAAGTCACAACGTAAACAACAGAGGAGGAGGTCTTTGCTAGGCTATAGTCCAACAGAAAAGCATGAAGAATTACTTTCCCATTTAAATTCATCCCATGGAAAATGCCATGAGGTCAAGTTTAAGATGATTGCATTAAGGTCGAAAGCTTGTGATTGACAAAAGTTAGGGATGACTATTGTAAGAAAGAATAAAAGCATCCACATTTCTTCCATAATTCCAGTAAATAAATATTGAAATATGTCACTTAACTAGCTTCTAAAATTGACTACAAAGCTTCATTCGCCATACAATTGATGATAAAGACATCTGCCATAAGTTAGGGATAACTATTATAAGAAAGATTCAACCATTCATATTATTTATAATTCAGGTCATGATATTGAAAGATGTCACTAATTTGGCTTCAAAAATTGACTATATAAGTTCCCATCTTCAATTGGTGACAAAGACTTCTACTACACACACTAAACAATGAGATTTGATTTCATCTTTTAAAAAAGAAACTAAGCAATTTCTAAACAATGAGCAAATTTCCCAAATCATTAACAAAAGAAACCTTTTTCCTGATTGACAATCAATAAGATCCGCAAGCTTAGGTTCGCCATACTTACAGCGTAGTCCTTCGGACGATGAGTTACTACATCTGGAATCAGTCAGCTGATAGGACCCAGCAATGATGTCCATTATGAGACTGGCCAATTGAGACATCAAAACTAATGGATCAACCCCAGAATCCATCAACTCTCTAGCTCTTTTTACTGTGTCTGCAGTATTGGATGACATAGCCGACTCCAGAAGCTCAAGTAGTTTTTCATCCGGGATAACCCCTACCTATGCCATTGAATGTAAATACCAAAAAAGTTAATTCACATGTCATGAAATATAAGGAGTAGAGTAATAACAAGAGCTCTAAAAGCAATATGTGCTGGTTACTAAAGAGTAAAGACAAATATCAGCATATGACGTTCTCTAACATAGATGGGCAACTCCTAGATAGTCACTCGTAACAAAATCAACTACAAGATCCTTAGGCCACTAGAGTCCGAGTATATCTGCTATAAAGAAGACAGAGACCCAAATGATATAACTCAAGTTTATCTTATTTTCTGGTTAAATTTTTGGTCAAGCATACCTTTAAAAAGAAAATATTGGAAAGCCTTTAAGAAATAATGAACAGTTTACACAAAAATCAGTGTCCTTAGTGGATTAAAAGTAACTTATCATAAATATGCCTCTCCCGAATTTGGAAAGAGCCAATAGCTCACAAAGATTCAGAACTTTAATCTTCCAGGCTAACTTGCAAAACTAACAATCCTGAAAATTTTGTTCATATATAGTGATCCATGCAGACCACAAAACATAGAATACAGTCATCAGGACAAAGAAGTTCTCAGTAGAATATGGAGTAGAACTTTCAATCAAAAATACACCAAAGGGAATATGGAGTAGCACTTAATAATTTTCTTTTCCATACAGATGGATTAGGGGGTGAAGAGCTCATAGCTTTTCATGGTTTGATGAATTCTCACTTATTCTATGGATGAATATAAAGAGACAAGGTACATGAAGCCTCAGCATGCTTTTTTAATGGAAGATTGACTTTCTGGTCCCTGTTAAGGTTATCGGTACTAGTTGTGAACATGTAGAGATATGATCAAAGTTACGAACATCAAATTTGACCTTAAGAGCACTTTTGTATCAATTAATTAGTTCTAACGAGCCACAGAAACACAAGAAACGCTGGATAAGGGACAGCTAAGCTAAGTCAACAGCTGATGAACACTTTAAGCAGTACAGCTATAAGATACCTACTTCAAGGCACGAATTGGATAATAGCAGGGAAAAACTGGACAAGGTATCACTAAGCTAAGTCAACAGCTGATTAGCACTTAGAGCAGTACAGCTATAACGCCTATTAGATATCTACTTTAAAACACAACATAGATAATAGTAAGGAAACAGTGGAAAGTAGAACTTACAAGTTCATTAACGAGAGTTGTGGTGATTCTTTTCCCAAGCAAACTCAACTGGTCTAGCATGGTTTCTGCATCTCGCAGTGAACCGTCGGCATTTAAAGCAATCAAGTCCAAGGCATCAGAATCAACATCCAGATTTTCTTCGACCGCTATTTTCCTTAATCTGCTAACAATATCACTATCTTTGATTTTGTTGAAGAGATACTTCTGACACCGTGACAGCACAGTACGAGGTACATTATCAAGATCAGTAGTTACAAAAATGAATACAACTCGTGGAAGTGGTTCTTCAAGAAACTTAAGAAATGCTAACCAAGCCTTAGATGGTAGCAAGTGGCATTCCTCAATCAGCAAGATCTTATACCTTGAGAAAGCTGATGAGGGTGCAATTAACAAGCTTTTCAAGAGGTACCTAACTCTATCAATTGCCTTCTTATTTGTGGCATCCACCTCAATCAGATCTTTACTTTTGCCAGAAATAAAATCAGTACATTCCCTACATATTCCACATGGTTTGGTCCCCTCAGTGACTAAACAATTCAAAGCAGCTGCAAAGATTCTTGCAGTAGATGTTTTCCCAGTGCCACGGGGACCTTCGAGGAGATACACAGGTGCAACTCTTCCCCTTGATATAGAATTTACAAGAGAATGAACAACAATATTTTGCCCAATCAATTCATCGAAAAAGATGGGCCGATATCTCTGACTTAAGCTCCTAATATTCTCTGGTGATCCTTCCTCTTCACCCTCCCCATCAACAGCAATGACATCCAAGCCTTCTTGACTCCTACAGCTGGATGACCATCTCCTCCCATCCAGCCGGCTCACACCTTCCAAATTGAGCTCCCCGAAATTTGTAGATAGCTCATCATCACTATTCCCAGTTCCCAAAGACGAATCTGCTCCATCACAGCTATTGGTGAGCAAGGGAAGATGACCTTGAACCATTTGAGACAGGATCTTCTGCTTATTAGAACGTGATGAAGACCTATGACGTTTGTGATGATCTTTTTGGCTACCACATAACAACTGACCACCTTTTCTCCTTAAAGTATCAGAAAGTGAAGGAGAATAGCAACTCCCACAAGATCCTTTGCTTTTAGGTGTTCGTTTTGACCAATAGCAAGGAATCCCACATCCTTGACGGCCTGGCAAATCTAGTGGATCTTCCCCCTCATGGTCCAGATCATTGAAAGAAGCAGAGGACCCATCCCATGATCCTACAGTACTAGGATTCTTACAATAACTCAAAAGGAATCTGTTATAAGAACTCGTTGACAATGCAGGGGTACTCAAGGTACAGGAAGAATCGCCCCTCCGACTACTTCGTAAAAACTTATTCTTATGCCTAAGCCTAGAGAGCAAAGGAGATTCGGCTGAACCTCGACGTAAATCCTCTGAAGCACAATATCCCTCAGTGTCATCAGATTGGTCAATCAAACTAACAGAATCATCCTGGCTCAAAACCAAAGAACTCAAAGGGACACCATTTGGTGCCCATGACGAGTTCAAAGACTTCCTATCAATAACTACATGTTGTGATTTCTTTTGCTTCTGCTTTTGCAATTGCTGTCTCAAAACAACAGAAGAAGAGGCAGCCCTCCTAGATTTTTTCTTACCAATTGCCCTCCTAACCATGGTGGGCGACGCCATGGCCCCGACTTTCGTGTCCCTGCATCGGAATGCAGTCGAATATTGCCTCTGGTGGCGACGCCCTCGTCCATGGTGATCCGCTACACAAGTATCGCTCTTCGAATCACCACCCGGATTCCGCCCATCACTCATACTATCATCAACACTAGCAGGGCTAGTAGCACTCCTAGGGAGTGAAGATCCCTCATTGTTATTAATAATATCATCATCATCATCATCATTGCCTCCACCACCACCACCATCCAAATCAAGCCTAGCCAAGCTCTTTTCACTAGAGGACTTATTGCTCTTCCAATTGTATAGGAAAACCCTCCTATCCCTCTCTTTCACTTTTTCTCTCTCTTTCCCCCTCCCATTATTAATGTTACTCCCATTATTATCATCATTTCTAACAACATTTACAAGTGGGTCATAACTATCATGATGAAAATGATTATGATGGTGATGATTTTGATGTGGGTTTGGTGTATTACTAATGAAAACAGATCTAGTGGAACTTAAAGGGGATTTCCAAGATGAAGTAGTACCCGGATCACGCAATACCCGAGCCGCTTTTCGGATTTGGGTCAGCTCCCTCTTCAAATGCAGCTTGCTTGGATCATACACTCTGCTGGTCCCTGACATTTCCTTCTTTCTTCCTTCTTTCTTTCTTCTTCTTCTTCCTCCCCTTCTTTCTCTCTCCTCTCTCTCTCTCACTTAAATCTGCATTCAAAACACTTTCTGGCCACTACCCACTTGATGTTTTTGCATTCAAACACTGCCCATCTCAATCAAAAAGGTCCCCCACTTCTTATTTGACTTTACCCAACTCAAATCTATCCCCACCCAAAAAAAAAAAACCCTCTCTTTCTAATAATGGAAGAACAAAATGAGAGAAAAAAATGTGGTAATGGAGAAGTAATGGGGAAGCAGATCTAAGTCTCAAAGAGGAAGAGTTTGAGTTATTTGAAAGATGACAGATTGGAATCAATAATTTATGAGGAAAAGAGGGAGTTTGTGTTGTGTGGTGATGATGATTGGGATCTTTGCTTGTTTCTCTCTCTAGGGTTTTAAGTTGGCGCTCAAATGTTAAAAAAAAGAGAGAGAGCATAAACAGGGAAGAAGAGCGTGTTGTGGGGAGTGATTAATGATTTGATTTGGGGGTTTAATTTTAGTTTGACTGAGAAAAGAAAAGGAAAGGAGTGAGATTTTGTTTTGGTAAGAAAGGAAATTGAAAAACTCCCTCCAAATCCGGATGTGGTGTAAAGGCAACAACATTTTTAACAGCAGAAAAGCAACATAATCTTTCACTCTCTCTCCTCACAATTTTTACTAAGCTTGGCAAAAGTTGACTCCGATCTGATTATTTGAATCAAGGAACTCAAATCAATCGGATTTATAAAGTTATAATCTACAATAAGGGGATTCTAATGGAAAGTGATTTATTGACTCGGACCTTTTTACACTTAGCCCTATTTGTTTTATCTTTGGCTAGTTTGGTAAACCTAGTTGTAGCTGCGAATTGAAATGGTCATGAACTAGTTGTAAACTTCCCAAAATTAGTTGTAGTTGTCTTCACAAGCTGTTGGTAGTTGAGAGTTAAAAAAAAAAAAATGGTTTTATTCAAAAGTTATTAGTTGTTCGTACCAAACATAGTCTTTTATCATTGTGCATTTTGTTGAATTCTTCAATCTACTTTTCTTTTACATATTACTCATTATCCAGTGTAATACATTTAGTTTAGTTTAGACTTTAGAGTTTTATATAGTGATAAATCTTACCAAATATTGACAACAAATCCAATTAACTTGAACTGAACTAACCCATTTCAAAACCGTAATTCAAAATGAACATATCTTAATCATCAGTTATAACTGAATCCGAATACGTCGGAATTGAAATGGATCCATTCGAACTTACATCCAAATTTGGCCATATCCTATTGGAATTCTTCCATTTAAAACACTACCCGCCATTCCCCTCTCTGATCCCTTGTTTTTGTTGTCTATCACTAACTGTCTGTGGCAATGTTTTCTCAGCTTTCAACATCAACAACCGTTGCACTTGTGTCATTGAATTGTTTATATAGGCAGTGGACGAGTGGTGGTGTTGTAGTGTGATAATTAATGGTCAGGAGTGACTTCGGGGATGTGTTATTGTGTTTGGTTGTGTACTTGTGTAACTGGTGTTGTGTTGTTGATTGAATTAAGTTTGGTGACTTTTTTTTGTGTACCGCCGTAATGGGGTTCCGGGATGGGTTATTGCTTTTTGGGTCTCGTGATGAGTTAGTTGCAACAAATGTAATCTGCATGCCACCAGAAAGGAAGCCGGTTGTATTGAAGTATTATTGTGAATAGTTTGACACATTCATCATTTACTTAAATCGGTTCGATTTTTATAAATGGATAAATTGTTTGATGACAGTAATTAAATTTTCTATAAGTCAATCGATACGAATAGGATTAATCAGTCTTGGGGTTAAAGAGTCAGCATAAGTTATGATTTAAATACAAGGAAAAAAAAAATCACATTATTGTTTGGGTCACCACCACCTTTGTTAGTTTTGTACTAACAATTGAATCTATAACAAATAGTAATAACGCTATATATATATATATATCCCTATGTACACGAAGAACAAAAAAAAAATGGAGTAACAGTATAGTCCCTTTAGATCTAGGCTGCACGATTGTAGCTTGATATGTAGGGGAAGATACAATATGCTTGGAGAGTTGGAGCTAAATATAATAATATAACCTTAACATATCTTACCTGCTTAAACATAGTAGATATAATACCTAAAAGCAAACTCAGCTATATTATTATGAATTTATGATATGGAAATACACTATTTTCATATATCTCTAAAGCCAACAATTCTCGAATTGGTTAATGGGTGATAATCCTTCTTGGTTGAGATATGGATGGATTAATCTCTTACCCATTCACTTTGCCTCTCCAAAAAAAAAACAAAAAAAAAACAAAAAAAAAAAAACCAATATGCCACTCATAAGTAGAAAAATAGACGAAGAAGAAGAGATCCCAAGAGAAAATGGAAAGAGGTCGTCATGAATTGCCTTGGATACATGTGAAGAGATTTTGTTTAAGGTTGGATCGTTAACAATACTTCAAAGCTTTCTGTGGGGAAAAAAAATGACATCAATAATTGTTGTTAGATTTTTCAAGTTTATGGATTGTAAGGCAAAGACATCTTTTACAATGCATTAAGTTAGGACCGATCCCATGTTCTCGATCTCCAAATCTCAAAACGATAAAAATCCAAATAGTTTAACCGCACAAACCAAACCGGGTAAAATGAAGGAATGACAATTTATTCAATCTCAACTCTCGTTTAATTTAGTGTTTTTTCCAATCCTCTTTTCATACTAGTCCTTCATGCGACACTATCTTATTTCCTTACCCCTCTCATTGTTACACAAAATTTGAATCTAAAATCTATTAATCATTAAAATATATAAACAAGACCTGACTTTTAGGCCTTTAATCATAATTAGAGAAATAAGTCCAATGAAAATGTGTAATTTACTTCCTCGCCAATGTAATTGATTAAATATTTTAAAAAAAGTCTATTAATGTTGGAGATTAATCTAGAAAAATCTAGGAAATGATCTAAGATATTTGTTTAGAATTATTAGAGAGTTAGTATGATATTAATGAGTAAGAAAAATCTAGATAGAAGATCAAAGGTTAGAAAAATCTAGATACCCTTTGTAGATCCTATATAAGGAGATTTAGTGTGTATTGTAGAAAATGGTGAGTGAGGTGTGGAGACAAGGAGGCTCCCACTAAATATGAGAGGGTGGAGCTAAATGCTCCCACCATAAATATTGTTGTAGAATATATCTTGAAATATATGAGTGAAATATTTTGGGTTCATTACTATTTTGCTCCGCAAAAATTTCAACATGGTATCAGAGCTCCAGATTATTTGGAGAGAAAAAGTTTGAAGGTTGCTGGTGACATGTGCATCAGCGGAATCGTTGGTAACACGAGTACCAAGAAAAACAATGTAAAGAATTTGAAGAAGATAAATTATGGAGAAGCAAAATTTTGGCGAGGAGGCTGGTCACGTGTGTTGGGAAAAAATTACGGTATTTAACACAACCACAACAATAAACGGAGAAATTAAAGTGTAAGAATTAAATCAGGACACAAACGATTTTACGTGTAAAACCCCTCTCAACAATAGGGGAAAAACCACGGTGCGGATCTACACGCTTAAAAAAAAATCCACTAATAATAATCAAGAGTACAACGGGAACAACCAACAATCACAACGACAAATAAAACTATCTTTAGGTTTCGTACAAATTGATAACCCTCAATCAATATAGTACCCAACCAACCCAAAAATACGAACCCAAATACCTGCCGAAGACGAACCCGAAAGTAACTCTGACTATCTTCACCCGCTAGCCGAAACAGCCGTGAGTAAAACAACCCTCTTAGAGAACCCTCTGTTTCTCTCTCTGTTTGTTTTTCCTCACTGTGTGCTGGCTCTCTTGCAATTTGTCTCGGCTTACCCGTCTAACTTGCAGCACACCCACTACTTCACGGCCAAAAACGACAAATATAAAGGGTTAAAATCCTTTATCTCCCACCAAAGCTTCTAATGGAAGCAAAAGTACCGCCTAAGATTCACCAAGTGGGCCAAGCCCATCAATTAAACCAAACTCACGCTAGGACCAAATAAGTTTGGCTTCTACCTTTTTTTTTTACTTTGTTTTATTTTTTTGTTTTATTTTATTTAACTAACAAACTAAATAAAATAAAACCAACTCAAATTAATTAGTTTGGGATTTGGGGAGATACCCCAACAACGTGTACATCAGCGGGATTGTTGGTAACATGAGTGCCAAGAAAAAAAAAAAAAATTGAAGAATCAAAAGAGACTAGTTGGTGACATAAGAACCAACATAAAAATACCAAAAGAGATGAAGAATTTTAAAGAAGAAGAAAGAAGATGGAAATTAGAGAAACAAAGATGAAGATTAGAAGGAGATGAAAAGATGAAGACGCAAGAAGAATATGAAGACGAAGATTGAGATGAAGAATATGAAGAACAAGATGAGGTTGAAGATGAAGAACAATAATAATATCAAGATCAAGATTAAGAAGAAGATAGATATGAAGATGGACTTTAGATGATGAAAATTGAAGATGAAGATCAAGAGGAAGACGACAGGTAGATAAATTGCAAGATGAAGATGGGATAAAGAAAAAGAAAGGGTTATGTTAAAGCAAAAATTTGTAAGAATTTAGATTTTCTAAATTAAGGAGGAGTGTTGGAGATTAATCTAGAAATCTAGGAAATGATCTAAGATATTTGTTCAGAATTTATCTAGATAGTATGATATTAATGAGTAAGAAAAATCTAGAGGGAAGATGAAAGGTTAGAAATATCTAAATACCCATTTGAAGAGCCTATATAAGGAGAGTGACTTAACACATTTGGGGGTGTTGTAGAAGGTTGTGGAGTGAACTGTAAAGACAAAGAGCTCCCACAAATTATGAAGGGTAAGATAAGTTGGAGCTAAGTGCTCTCACCAAGAGTGAGATAAGAAAATTATGAGTGTGTACACAAATATAGTTATGTGAAAAATGTTTTGAGTATTATGAATGAGAAATATTTTTGAGCCCATTCCTATTCCAATCTGCTACGCTAAAATTTCAAGAATTAATGGGTCATAAGTTGACTTTGGCCTATTTCAGTTCCGATGTGATTTCTGAATTTTTGGTTGAGTGGGATGGGGGTAGTGAGAAATTAAAGGAAACGAAGTCGTATGATAGGTTAGAAACTCGTCTATAGAAACTTTTGGAAATTCCAATTTACTCCTTCCTTAATTAAGGCCTTATTCAGGATGGTTGTCTGTTTTTTATTTTGAAGAATATCAATCTTTGTATAAATTTACTTTAAAGCTACAACTTTTTGTACTTATAGTTTTATGCTTAATTTTCAAAAGAAAAACAATTGNAAAAAAGGCAACTTACAACCATCTCAAACAAGGCCTTAAGGATTAGGGAATATGTGCATGTACGTATTTTCTTTTCTTTTTTTCCCGTGTGTCTCAATACATATTCTTAGAATAATGGATAATTGGAAAACAATTTAAAGATGATCAGACTCTTGAAGGCCTTAAGGATTAGGGGAATATGTGCATGTATTTTCTTTTCTTTTCTTTTCCCATTTTTCTCAAAAAAAGTGGTTTCTCTTCAAAAAAAAAATAAAATAAAAATGGGCAACTCACAACCATCTCAAACAAGGACTTAAAGATTAGGGAATATGTGCATGTATTTTCTTTTCTTTTTTTTCCCATGTTTCTCAATACCTGAAGCAGACTCTTATTTGTCCAACTTTTCACAGTGAACAAGACATATCTGAGATTATGAGACTTAAACAATAAATTAGAAATGAATGTGACATAAGTATTATATTTTTTTTAAAATTGTATTTATCGCATACACAACATGGTACAGAAATAGTATACGTTGTGCACGACTTATGCTATAGCTACTATTAATAGGGCTGTCAAATAAGTTGTGTGGAGTCATGTTTCTGTCAAAATTAAACAAGTCGATAATCTCTCGACCTAAACCATTTATTAAATAGGTTGGAAATCCTCAACCTTGACCTCACGTGTTTAATAGACGTGTTACCTGCCAAGAACGTTCATCCCTTTGTGTTTTCCTGATCTAGTTAGAAATTAAGAAATACATATAACTTTACCTAAAAATCAAATGTCTGAACAATACATAATGTTCATTAGATAGTTACAATCTATTTTTTTTTTCTTTTTGGAAAATGGTTAGCTTTATTCCATTTCCCAAAAGGGCATCAATGTAATGCCCCTAGGGTAAAATTTTACAAAGTAGGTAGTATACCGATAGTTACAAATTGCTGAATTTTTCAAATTAGTTGAAATTCTATTACACTATTATTTACTTATTTCAAGTTAATTGAATTTAAAATTGACATATATATTTGAACGGGATTGAGAATAAGTCATATTTGTGTTGAAAATCTCAACCTTAACAGAATCCATGCATTTAATAAAATGTGTTACTCGTAAATGAGTAAAAAAACGTTTAACACTAACCCGCTATATGCGTATTTGGTTTATGTCGTCTTGATTTTCAATAGCCACACCGATAATAAGTAAGTCAAAATATCACTTATTACCAGTACTTTGGGCCCATGCACATACATGGGATAACTATGAAAAATAATAATACTGAAATGTGTATATTAGAGTCAAATCAAGATGAAAATTTTCTAATATATATGATAACTAGTTTGAAGCCCGTACTTTGCACGGATTGGGTGTTAAGTACCAAGTCAAATTTGCCATTTATATAATATGCAATTATTTTGATGCCTAAAAGAATTGTATCTATTAATACGATTTTTTTTGAAGCATATGATGATTAGTATATGACATCCCAAATAAAATATTGTATAATCAAATAATTATTCTCTAATAATCAATAATTCTATATTTAACTCTATATTTGCAATTTGAATTTGACATAACCAACCCAATAAATAATACACCCAAGAAAACCCCAAGTCCACATGTGACATATCGGAAAAATTTTACAATGGCCTCAGAAACTTTTAATATACACCGTTGAATTTAAGTGAACTAATCTTATATGTTCATTTTCTCTTATTAATTATTTGATTGAAGCCAAAAACACTTTGGGGCCTGCCAAATGGATGATCATGATTTTTTTGACTTTGGTTGCAACCGAAATCAGTTTGGTTTCGACCAAACCAATAATGTTTCTACGACCACCGCTAAAAATCCAAGTAATCAAGAATTTTACCAAAGTGATGATTATGATTTATTTGAGTCTGGCACCTTGTCCAAATTAATAAGATTGGTCATGCATATAAGTACCGCAATTGTAAGGTTTTTCTCATCGACATAATGTTAATGAAATAAAAATAAGATTAAATATTATATTTATGCATTTTTCAATCTTGGGCTGATCCTCGTTAAATATTTCCCAAGAGCAAGCATTAAGACCCATGTGCTCTTTGTGATCTTCTCCATTATCATTAGAAGCAACGCGGAACTTATCACAGTCTTGATAGATCACCCAAGAATTACCCGTGCCACATCACATAGATCCAAGTTTCCATTTGTGTGGTTCTATACGTTTATAGCTTTACCCGTATCAATCCTGATAGTAGCATGAATGTATTCTCCCTACATTAAAAATAATAATTAGAAATATAGATTCAAAAATTTGTATGAACACAACTTTAACATTAAGTTAAACATGCATACCTCCTGATCAATTAAGAACATGACCAAAGAAATCAAGCCGTCTTTATTAAGTCTATTTTCCTCGTCCCAAATTCGAGACACACGAACTTTGACTGTCCAGTCTAACTTTGATGGATTCAACTCAACGAATTAAATTACATGAGCTGCAATCATATATTAATAAAAAAAAAAAAAGTAGTTAGAACAATCACACAATAAAATAGGGACTTATTTGAATAATCAAATTGAATATAAACAATAATTGGAAGTCATAAATAAAACCGCCTTGAAGGAACAATTGTGATATTACTCTCAATCTACTTCACAAACAAAATAATACGCGTATAGTGGTATTTATAGTGCC
>BSSO01005279.1:0-13331 GCA_030267885.1 Mesembryanthemum crystallinum | reverse complement strand
CCTGAAAAAGTGATGAATATGCATGTTATGAGTGATGAATATTTATGCTACGAGTGATAAATATGCACTTTGTGAGTGATTAATTTAGTAGTTCGCATGGTTCGCATATAAGTTTAGTTCGCACTGTAACTTGACTCTATATATATACACACACACACACACTAATAATAGTACAAAAAAAATAAATAATAATGATGATGATGATGATGACAACGAAAGTATAAGACACGGTGATAATAATAAAGAAAAATACAACTGCTACGATCACAACACAAGACCAACAATAAGAAATCTAATATCTAGGATCCTCTACTCACGTCCTATTACACCAGAGTTTCCTGTTAAGGGCCATGTCCTTAGTAAGCTTTAAGAAAGCCAAATCCTGCCTGATCATTTAGCAGAACATGTTCTGAATAAACAGAGCAGCGTTCACTACCGGAATTATTTAACCGCATCAGAAATTACGACACATTAAAGTTATTATACATCTCACCCACGGAAACACTTAACCCCAAACCTAGCTTTCGAACTGTCGAACGTTTCACTTTGCTCAATAACAAGACAGAACTATTTTAAAATCGGCGATAAATTTGTCCTAATCATGAAACTAATAGCACAATGAGAAAACAAGATATCAGCTCCAGCCTATATCTGTGCACATATTACCCCACAAATAAGCACCATCATGTTAGCGTTTTGCATCACACAATATCAAACAAAAAATAAAGAAAATTGGTAAATTAACATGCCAAGATAAGAACAGCTGGACCTGTACGGCTCCTTACATACAGCCCGCACTTCAGCTCTCACTGTCATAAGGTCTAAAAACTGGTCGTTCTCAATCTTTTCCATCAAAATTTTGTTTGCCTGAAAGAATGAGACTTGTCTAATAAGCAAAGGACAACACTAGTTTATAGTTACAAGATAATCCTAAGTAAAAATATCCTTCATATCCAAAACCAAACACCAGAAAGCAAGAGTTACAGTTTACTACTAAATTCTAGCATAAAACTTGGAAATTAAGTCATATGATCAGTCCATGGCATCTACAGTAAGCATCCATCAAAAATTAAACATTTTGGAAATATATCATGATAAATGCCTACATAGATGAGAAATATCACCTCATTTAGTTCTCTTTCATGTTCCTCATGAAGCTCAGCAACTTTTCTGGTGATTTTCTCATAATCCGGGGCATTTGTGTACATGAAGGACAGATTTTCAAGTTCAGACTGCAATGTAGCCAGAAAAACTCAAGTTCAGACTGCAAATAGATGAGCAATGTAGTTGAAATAAAAATAATTGCTAACAGTGAAAACGACAAACATCACCAAACATTGGAAGAAATAGCAGTCTAAAGAGTTACAGAGTCCATCACTATGATTATCACTGAATGCCAAAAGATATAGTATCTTTTAAGTAGTCCTAATAATGTGCTCTGAACCTTTTTTGTTTTCTTTTTTTTTTTTTTTTTTTTTTGAAACAAGCCACATCATTTTGGTATTTCTCTTTAACTACTCAATTACAGCAGGCGCCATAACATTTAAGGAAACATGGGAAACCAAGCACGGCATTGTAGTATTGGTACAGATGGCAATCTCACAGCCACCGAGCCACATTCATTGACATTCTTCAGCCTTGTTTTTCTCTCTTGAATACTCCTTTCCATATCAAAGACAGCTAATGAATTCATAGATATAAAAGCATCGACGGAAAGAGAGTAATTTATCTGAGCTGAGCACTAGATCCACATACACATACCTAGCAGTCAATAAAATAGCAAATTCAAGCCACAATTCAGACCGAGTAATTCACATATTTTAATGTTTTATTTGGTTAACCTGTGACTGTAATATGCCAGAAAAAGAATCCAGTGAGTAAATTTAGTCGCCATCCCACCCCAACAAAAAAGTAAAACACTAATTCTCATATAGTAGAAGTTTTGCTCTCCTCCACTCATCCCACAATCATAGACAGAACACTGGATGCAATAGGGTAAAGAACTGTAAGTCAATCTAAATACTACATACTCCCTCCGTCTCAAAATAACTGTCGCTTTAGCTCTATGCGCACATATTAAGGAGAGTATTAATTCTAGAGGTAGTTAAAGACAATTTGACTCTATTACCCTTGTATTAATTATAATTAGGTGCATTGAAAAATGAAATTAGTAATAAATCACAAGGGTACATTAGGAAAATAAGCAATTAATGTTGTATTGGAATTGTAAAGCGACAAATATTTTGAGATAAAAAAAGTTAGTTAAAGCGACAATTATTTTGAGACGGAGGAAGTATTTAACACACAGAACTCAGTATTAAGCAAGTAAAACTATTGCACTCCTATTCCTTAAACATAGGACCTAACAGCTCCAGCTATGCATCATTAACTAGTTTGGAAAGATCTCATTACTACAATTTGAAGCATATAAATGGCCTTTCTTGACAAGCATGCTCATCCTCCAAGTCCCATGGTGTGTCTATAAGGTGCCTTATATTCAATTTCCAAGAATAATGGGAACAATCATATTTAATTTTCAAGCAGTAGTTGGTACAATTCTAACTCCTTGGAGTTTAATAGCACAATCCTGTGCATGAAATGGAATATCTCCGAACTTGTATTATTACTCTAGAAGGATAAATATTTACAATAAAAGCAAGTTTGAGAAGCTGAAGCCGCATGCTATTGTTGTTTATCGAGCAAGTAATCAAATTTGAGCAATATGGCCAGAAAGATAAAGAAGTAAAAGAAATACCTTAATTTGGTACATCCCAAGCAGCTTTGCCAGAGGGGCAAACACTTGCAGTGTCTCCAATGCAATACTTGCCTAGATCAAACAAATAGGAATCGGTTACGAAATACTAAGCCAATGACTAGTTGACTACCAAACAATACTATTAGTATTACCCAGCTCATAGGCAACATATTGAGCCCAAAATAAGCTCTTACCTGCTTATGAGGAGGCATATGTGAAAGGGTACGCATGTTGTGTAATCTATCAGCTAATTTGACAATGATGACACGGACCTGAACCAGAATGTGACAACATCAACCAGTGAAATAGAAATGATAAATAAAGGTAAAATAAATTAAATGTGTCAATCACCTCCTCTGTCATTGCAAGAAACATCTGCCGTAGGTCATCAGCTTTTACGTCTTGCACGCAACTGTTCTCATTTTTGTACTTGAGTTTCCCCAGCTTCGATACCTGATCAAAAGAAGATGATAATGTCAAATTTGCAGTGACAAGTGAGAACTATATATTGATTACAAGTAACTGTAAAAGAGCTAGAAGCACCACCTTGGTCTCCCCTTCTACAATGTGACGGACAGTAGAACCAAAGTCTTTTTCAATCCGCTCAAAAGTTACAACATTTGTGTCCTCAACTGTATCATGCAATAACCCAGCCGCAATAGATTCCCAATCCAATTCCTAGAATAGTGATTACAATTCATAAATATAATACTGTAAAACAAAATCAAAATAAAGGTTTTTAGATTTACACCACTTACAAGTTCTCCTAATATGCGTGCAACTTCCACTGGATGGATGATAAAGGGTTCTCCGCTGCGCCTTTTTTGACCATCATGAGCATCAAAAGCAAGCTGTGCCAACCAGTTAATTGACAAATAACCAATAATTGACATAAAAAAATATTCGCCAATGAGCAATGAGAAAATTAACATAAGATACCTTGAGGGCTTTATGAACCAACTCAAGTTCACTCGGAAGCAGGTAAGAAATGGTTGGTTTAAGATCCTGAGACAGCAACAAGAAAATGGACAACATCACTACTACAATTTCCATCACTGACAGAATAAGCTCAGAAAAGCACACTCAAGAAAGGGTCTAATAAAATACATGGAAAGACACGCAGCTTGCTTAGACTGGAACTATGTTCTGAGCATAATCTATAAAAGAAAAACTAAAAATCAGCAGTAGATATTCAACACAGCTGATCAGGGAAGTAGAACATGGAAAGAAGATTTGACTTGGAAAATACGAGTATTGTGGCATTAAAGGATGAAAACAAGCTTAAACATCGACAACTTGCCTAAGGCGATGCT
This sequence comes from Mesembryanthemum crystallinum, assembly GCA_030267885.1. NCBI lineage: Eukaryota > Viridiplantae > Streptophyta > Magnoliopsida > Caryophyllales > Aizoaceae > Mesembryanthemum > Mesembryanthemum crystallinum. The sequence continues at coordinate 9,263 of BSSO01005279.1, read as the reverse complement.
TATGCGTTCATTGCTCGTCTACAAAACTATCACAAACATTCAAATATCTCTTTTCAAAAAAAAAAAAAAATATATTAAGTAGTCACACCATCCACGGAGAGAGAAACTTGTGCCAGAGTTATAACAAACTTAAATCGGTGAGACTGATTAGCAAACACCTTCACTGAAGAGCAGCTCTTCACAATGGATAACCTCAAATGATAAAGCCTAAAATAACAGATTTCAAGTAAATAGAATCTTCAACATACGATGCACATTCTGATAAAATAACATGAAAGGCCCAAGACGAGCCAAACAAGTGAGAACATTCACCAAAAGGTCTGCTTAGCATCATCTTCTCCAAGTTTGGTGAACCTTACCACAACATCCACAGTTTCATCAAGTAGACTTCCAACAATATCCTTGTGCTAATAGCCAAAAAAAGATACCTACCTTTTCACCACAAATGTGAAAGCTAAAGAGGAAAACCTTAGATGAGGGTGAAGATAACTTCAACTTAGTTATTTGAAGTGACTCGGGCAACAGACAAATGTATCAAGAATTAGCTTTCCTATGATGACCCTTTTCTTCATCATGGATCAGCTAGAGCTCATGGCCAAAGTCACAAATCCAAGGGGATGAATGGCATTATTGCTGAATCTGATTTCTGCCCCCATTCAGCCCTGCCACCCAGCGAACTGTTACTCTGCCAAGGCTCACTAAATACTGCATCCGATTCAGTAACCATCAATATTTTCTTCTGCAATTTGCAGTGCGCTGCACATGCCATGCTCACTAATCTTTACAACCAATTGGCAAAGGCTCTTTATCAAGGAATGACAAGTCCAAGGGACCTTAGAATACTTTCCATTGGACTTGCAGGAGGCGGCCTCATCCATGAGGCAAGTGGTACTGGGGGAGAGTGGTACTTCATTTACAAAAGTGGTATTGGGGGAGACAAAAGTGGTATTAGGGAAGGGAAAAGTGGTACTTCAATTACAAAAGTGATACTGGGAGTAGACCTCATGATATACAAGTTTTAGAGTTACTATATAAGCCCGAATTAGCTTACTTTATATAAACATATATGTATAATCAATACAACAAATTTAATATTCACAAAGACTTTGGCAAGAGACAAACATTAAAAGATAGCAAAGCACAATTGAAGTAATCAAGTCTTAACCATGTTATGCTGTAATATCACCACAAAGAACTATTTTACATATATAGACTTTCATGTTCCTTGCATACCTCCCACAAACTTTCAGCTGTGACATCATCAAAAGAATCAGAACCAAAAGCTGAAGAACAATGCCACTTCCATCTTTTAGAATTTTGCCGTAAACTTGACCTACAGAGCCATCCAGCACCTAGGAAGAAGGAGAGCTCTGGCCCACTATTGTTTCTAATCTCAGGAGCTGTGCATCTCTGAAACAAGCATGATCAAGAACATCATGAGTCAGATACCACACAATAAGAACAACAAACAAGATGAACACTTCTAAAGAGGCTAAAAAGAAACGGAGAGAGAAGGGAGGGGCATAAATTAGAAAATGGTACCAAAGGCAGTTTTATTCTCATAAGTAGGCTTCAAAGCTTCAGTGAAAACCATATCCAATTCCGTTTCTTCTTAGGCATATTTTGTTTGTCTAAGTCAGAAATTTGTTGATATACTTACCTCATGAATAAAATTAATTTACAAGAGAAGCATCACAATTCACAAGAGATGTTCAAACAGAATCCTTACAAAATCCAAATAGTTGAGTTGGCTTCAAAATAAGAAGAAAAGCACATAGCTATACAATCTGTCAGCCAAATCCTATGCAGATAGAACCCTGAAAGGTGCAAGATAAAATTCTTCGAATAACAGAAGAGAAGTTCTCTTCAGGATTTGGGGGAGCTAATATTGGAAACTTAACCAACTTTGCCAGGGGACTTAGCTTGAGGAACACACATTACAACGGAAACTGTTAGTGAAAGATATGTAAACGAATCCCAGAAAAGCAGGACCACAATGATTGAACATTGTTTATATCCTCGTAATCTTCACCGGCTCTTTTAATTAATAGGATTGTCCCTTCAGTGGATCTTTAATGAGGCAGGTGTATTGTACATCCACACACCCCTCCTACCCAAACTTTCTTAATCTCACCAGCAAACATTGCTTTCTTTTTATTGCCCACAAATCCAACCAGCAGCTACTACTGACCGGAGAGTAACAAATCATTGCATTAAACGTTAACTCCCTCCGTTCACAATTGAAACATTCACTATTCGCACAATATTTAAGGAGAGAAGGAAATGGCCACACTGTCCTTGCTGTACTAGTGAGCATAAGGGTGACAGTGACTTGTTGATGAAAGAGAAAAATGTAAGGGTATTTTAATATATTCAAGGTAATGTTTTTTTGACAAAATCAAAGTGTAACTTTCATTTATGAACGTATCAAAACAGAATGCGTAACTTTCATTAATGAAAGGAGGGAATATTACTTTTCTAGTCAGCTAACAAATGGGTTCCACGTAATCAATCAAGGCCACCACGTTTCTCAACTAGGAGAAACGCAGGGATACACGATGCAGGCAGATTTTCCCTCTTTTTTTTTTTCTTTTGTTTTGTTTTGGTTTGGTTTGGTTAGGCGGAGTTTTATTGTTCTTGGCATTATAATCAAACAACCCAAAAAATAAAAACGAGATTATTGGAGTACAGAATAAGAATGTATATGAATAATGTTGTATGGCACATAGCCATATTGGAAAAAAGATAAAATGAAGATCATAAGTAAGCTAATTCGGGCTTATATAGTAACTCTAGCCTGCATGCAAGAATGAAATTTTTCAAAGCTATTTCAGGAATCATATTAAGATAATTCTAGTAGAATTATAAGGAAAGTATTTTGGTGAAGAGCCCAAGTTCAAGTTAGCTCCATAATAGTTGCTTGTCCCAAGCAAGTTCTCGCCTATACATAACATTGATGATGTTCAATGATATAAGAAGAATAAAAACAATGGAAACAAATATTGGAGCATTGATTCCCAAAACCAGAAAAAATAGAAAGAAAACATTCCCTCCAAGGAGTGCATGGTTCAGGTAAGGATCTGGATCTCACAAACCTAAGCTGGGTTTCCGAGGTTTAATTCACACTTTGTGGATTTCAAAAGTGTTCTCATTTTATTTGTGACAGACCTATATGGCTACTCCTTGGGCCATTAGAGAATTCTTGTGCCTCAGACTCTTCTGCTCTAGTCCTCTTCATTTACATGCCAAAGTGGAAGCTCAATGTTCCATCGTATCGTATACAACATATCTCATGATTTCCCATCAATTTCAGGAAGTCAGATTTCTATATGTAGACCTTAGCAGTTTCCGAAAGCTGCCTCCGTCACAGCAAGTAGACTACAGATTGGTGAAATATTATCCCAAGAAAGCTAAAAAATGACCTCCCGTATTGTTTTTTTTTTTTTTTTTTTTGATAGTTGTCATACCAGCTTAGCAATTTTTTGCTATTTGATTTTTCTTTTTCTATTTTCTTTTTAAAATTTTCGACCCTCTTCAACCAGAATGGTGAAGAAGATACAACAACAGAATAGAACAAATGACTGAACTTTTTTGTTTTTTGTAGTTGGAGAATGAAAATACTTGAGAGCTTTTAAAGACTTTCTTTACCAGAATATTTGCCATATGTGGATACCTAATTGATGCTTGTGGCATCTTGAAACTTTTAACACTAACCAGTGATCACAAGCGGAATTACACTAATTTAGATTCCATTGGTAGTGATTTCAATGTCTTTTGCTAAAGTCTTTTATCACAATTCAGAACCTAATATCATTCATGTTTCATTTTTCCTATTCACTCCAAAGGCAACAAAAGAGACAAAGCTACTAGTCCTCTACTCCTCTCCATATAAAGCGTCTAAAAGTATTTAACCTAGCCAACAAATTAGCTTCTTTTGAAAGGGGGACTGAACCTAATGAGCGAAACAAATGATAGTACAATTCCAAAATTCTTCGTGATAATCTTATTCCATTTCTATCTCATTCATATGAGGGAATGAAATAACGGTATATACCAAATATGTTTTCCAATATCTATCTCTAATACGGAATGATCAAATAATATAAATAAAGAAAAACGTAACAACCGAATGGGGAGCTTTGCCTGGAGTAGCATGTGTTCATAAAATGGATCATGTTCCCATTTCATGGGTGAAAATAGTAATCAAAATAAGTGAAGAAACACAAGGTCGTGAGTCCTGCTTACGGGATGCATGACCCCAGAAAATTAAGACATTCTATCATGACACAATACAAACTTCATTCATTCCCATGAATTCATTAACTTAAGAGTTTAGCCAATTGATCCATTCATCTCTTACAACACCAATTGCATTTCCGTCACTAACAAGGTTGCCGTAAACACATTTGCATCAAACAAAACTAAACAAAAACTTCTACATTTAAGGCGGCAAATCAGCACTGAAGATAACATATAAAACTCACACATTTGTGCCGGTTGATTCTCCTATGAGAGCAAGTCCAAGAAAACAACGACGACGATGAAGAACTCTGTGCAGTGCTGGCAAGAGAACCGGTAAGTGCCCTAGGAGCCTTCCAAGCGCAAGAAAGAACTGTACAATCGTACCTCCATAGCTTCAATTTACACACGCTCACACATTCGACTGAAACTGCAAACGTATAATTCCGAATTTTGACTTCTCGATTCAAATTAAACACCGCAACAAAACACAAACTAACAAATTGAAAACGCAACAATAGCACCATATAAGCACAACAATGGAGGAGAGAGAAATAGAGAAAGTTACCTGACATCGATGATGGAGCAGACGCCATTTTCTATCCCAAAGCATCGAGAATTGAGCGAAGCATCGAACAGCGAATTCGAAGAGAGAGAGAGAGAGAATTTGGAGGAAATGAATCAGAAAGAGTGTTGTGTTGTGTTGTGTTGTGTTGTGTTGTGGAGAGTGTTTTTGGGTGTTTTTGAATTGATAAGGTGAGTGGTTGGTTGGCAAGAGAAGAGAGAGAAACAAACACAGGACAGAGAAACCAGAAAAGGCGATAATGGAAAATGGAAATGAAACGCAAATGGGAAATAAGACTAAGGAGGAGATTTGTTTTACACATAGAGAGTGGTAAAGACCACACGAATGTCCGTCTACAATTGATTTGAGGTGTAATTAAGACCAAAAAGCATTATCGGGCAGATATTTGGCGATTGGCATACTGATGAACAAATTACAATGTTGTTTTGAGGATGACTCGCAACCTATATTTATAGTCTATTTCATAAGGTTCAACTATCAATAAGGTATCCATAAGGTATCCTAAAAAGGATTTTCTAGGACACCATGCCCTAGGTAGCAAGTTAGCCATCTAGTCGGTTGTTCTATTGTCTTTGCTATAAATATAGTTGATTATGACTGAGTTACTTCTGGAAAGATATTGACAAGTGTTTATGATGATATTATAGATTGTACACGAAATAGTAATTTCGGTTCTTAGTGCTAGAGTGACGGTCGCTTTATCTCTTTCTACTTAATGTGCTTGAATCCCCTCTCTGCTACTGCTCACACTACATTTCTCGTAGTCATCACTTCAACAATGAATTGAGTAGTTCCCAAATTGAAAGAACTTGGTTGAATTTGCCTAAATCATCCCGAATTACAAATCATGTTGAACTTTCTTGTATTTGAGGAAACCATCAAAATTACCCGTTATTTTAACATAGTTGAGAGGTGGAGAAGTCTCTATCTGTTGAACACCTTGCAAACAAACAAAGGGTTGGTAGTGTTATTTGACTGACTTTCTTCAAATGACTAGTTTAGCTACTTTTTTAAAATCAGTTCACCAAAACAGTGTTGCGCTCTAAAGAAGGTGTTTTCAGGGTACTGAAAGTTTGACACATAACTTTGAAATAAAAAGTTTCATGGCTTAGCTCACTCGCATGTTGTGAAGGAACCAACTCAACCAAAAAGATTAAGTGATAGTTAAAGACCCAAGTAATGGTTTCATTCCTTAATACACCGCCTCGCGCGAATGTCATTTGAATTTTGAAGCGTGGATGATGCACATGCCCGTCTACCTTGTGCTTGTTGTACTACTTGTTTTTTTCAAACAAGTCGTTTCTTCCTTTAGTCCTTATTGCTTTAGTACAGTTAAGTAATAATGAAAATGTCCAAAGAGAATTTTAGAAAGAAAAAATGGTTTCTAATAATCCAACATTTTATCGAGTTGCATAAATAATCCAACCTTTCATATTTGCATAGAATAATCCCACCTTTCACTATAGTTGCATGAAACGATCCCATGTGGACGTTGTTACCTTCTACGTTAGATTTTTATGACGTGGCGTTGACTATTATTTCCTTTTCTTTTAATTGGATTTCTTTTTACGGCATTAAAATCTAATGGAGAAGGTAACGACGTTTACCAGACACTGTCTCGTGCAACTATAGTGAAAGGTGGGATTATTCTGTGCAAATATGAAAGGTTGGATTATTTTTTGCAACTCGTTAAAAGGTTGGATTATTAGAAACCAATTTTCCTTTTAGAAATAACAAATACTATACAAACAAAAACTACAAATGGTTTACATCCATTTACAAAGACAAAAGGAGTATGACACGTGGATTACTAATTGCAATTGCTAAAAAAACGATGAAGAGTGAAAGAGAGAGGCTCTCACCAAAGAGAAGATCAGTTTTTGTTTGTTGACATTTTTATTTTTATTTTTATTTTTGGCGCAGTACTTGCCCAATTTGTTGCAAGATTGCAATTATGGATCAGGACATTTTGGTTCCAACTACCTAGTTCCTACTATTCTGATTTTTTGAGAGATGATAGACTGTTTTTTTTATTTCATATGGTATCTTTGCGATGCGTGCATGATTTTAAATTATATTGGTATTAGATTGATATACTACGGTTTTTGTTGGGTAGTTTTTTTATGAAATAAGAAAAAATACGTAAAAATAGGCAGGAGAGAGAAATATAGAGATTACTAAATTTTGGAGGTTAGGAAGATTCACTGAAGAAGTTATTGACTAATGTTTTTATATGGTGATATAATATGCTAGAAAATGAGGGGTAGAATTGGCAACTCAAAATGTTGACACGGTATAATATTTAGAGATGAGTAAGGCTGCATTTCATCTCCATTAACTAAATAACAATTGGTCTGTTGTCAAAAAACAAAAAAAGGTTGGATTTTTACAAACAAATTTTTCATTTTGTAATAACTATGTTTGGCTTTATATTTATATCTTTCATAATATAAATGGATAAAAAAAAACAAAAAAAACATTTAAAAAAAAGAAAAAATCACAAAAAAGAAAAAAAATTATAATTATAATTAATGTTTCAAAAAAAAAACATTGGCATTTCAAATTAAAATTAATAAAATAAGTAAAAAATGGGTAAAAACACTAAAACTATGTGAAAATTTTGAAACAAATATTCTAGAATTAATCATTTTTTTTTTTGTATTTTTAAAATTTTCTATTTAAGAAAAAATATTTCGGAATTGGGGTATGTATTTTTAAACTCGTATATATTGTTATTTTTCTGATACTTTTTATTCAATGGAATTACTATAAAAGGCGAGAAAGATATAAAGTTAAACATAACAATCACAAGCAAATAAATTGTAAGAGTACTAGTCTGGACCCGTGCTATGCACGAAAAATCTTTTAAATTTTTGCTAAAAAATTGATTAAAGGTACACACATTTGTATTTGCTATGGATAAAAAATAAATAAAAACGTGATTTTGAGGGTGGTTAATATGTTCTTTTTTTTTTTTAGTGAAATAGTTGGTTCCTTATTTTGAGGGTGGTTGTTTTTATTTATTTATTATTATTATTTTTTTTGGTAACTTCCATGTATGCAATTCCCACTCTTTTTTTTTTTTTTTTTGGTGACTGATTAATAGGAGGAGAGGAAAGCATGAATCGTCACCCCTTATTGATTTTGGCAAGGAGGGAAGCCCTCTCAGACCTCCTGCCAACTCCTTCAATAATTTTTCCATTTTATATATAGATAATAGTCTTTTTAAGTAATGATGGGTGTGATGGTTAACTTTGTGAAAGTTCGAGTTACCACATGCACACTTCAAAGAGAATGAATACCCCGCCAATATAATAAAGTTCAAGGGCACCCTAAGAAAATTCCGTTTATTATTTATTTATTTATTTATTTTTATTTTTTGGGCTAAGCATTTGGGGTATGGTGGTATATGCTTAGTTTGACAAATCCTAACACACTCAGGGTATGTTCTTTTCGACTGAAACTGAATGAACTGAACTAAACTTATTGCGGCTGAACTGAACTTATTACGATTGAACTGAATTGAAATTTAACTTAATTTAACTTAACTTAATCAAAACTTGTTATTCTTATTGTTATCATTGTTATTATCATAATCATCAGCAGCAACATCGTATTATTATTATTATTAAGAAAATTGGTTTTGAATAATCCAAACTATCTCCAAGTTGTAGAAAATAATCCCAACTTCAATATCGGTGTGTAATAGTCTGAACTATTGCTTTGATTGCAATTCGCAATGCATGCACCAACCTTGAAGACGTTATCCCTCCTACTAATTATTTGCTTTGATAATCCTTATGTTTAATTCTTAACAAAGGGATAATCGATTGAATTACTGTTACCAATTTCATTTTTCATGAGAAATTTGATACAAAAAGGAAGACATCGTCAAGGCTGGTGCACCAACTGCAACCAAAGTGATAGTTTAGATTATTAAGCACAAAGAGTGAAGTTTAGATTATTTTTTACAACATGGAGATAGTTTGGATTATTTAAGAATTGGGTTTAACCACCTTAATAATAGGGTATTTAAAAAGAACCACCTTTATTATAACTTTTTTAAAACAACCACCTTAAATGTTACACTTAATTGATTATAGCCACCCGTTGTCGGAATTCATGAGAAGAAATATTTTTTCTTCCCGTTTTGCCATTAGCTAATTTTTTTACAGTTTGATTTAAAAATAATAAAAAAAATCAAAATAATTTTTCATTTCCCTTCTCCCCATCACCGGTCTCAACCTAGCAGGTTGAAAGAGTATTTGATTTTTTATTTTTTATTTAAATCAAATGGGAAACAAATTAGGTAAGGGCACAATGAGAAGAAAAAATATCCAGGTGACTATATTCTATGAAGTGTAAAATTTAAGGTGGTTATTTTAAAAAATTTATAACAAAGGTGGTTATTTTAAAACACCCTATTATTAAAGGTGAT
>BSSO01005278.1:0-13332 GCA_030267885.1 Mesembryanthemum crystallinum | reverse complement strand
GAAGTGATGGAATGTTGTGGTTTTTGGAATATAGACTACTGGCGGAATCGGGGAATAATGTCGTCATCTATAAAGTTGATTCATACATTGAGCAAGATAGTCTTGAAGGGTAAAAATTCAAAGGATGAAGATGATGGCCTTAATGAAGAATCTGATCACAATTCTAAAGATGATGATGCTGTGCAATCATTGCGTGAATTGCTGCTTCAAGAGGAGAAACTGCCCACAAAGTTCACTGATTACCATACTCTTCTACGGTAATCTTTCTCGTACTATTCTCCATTGTAGGAAACTTCTACTTACCTATATATGTTCATCAAACATAACCCTTTAAGAAACTGTTGGGATATCCTCAGGCATTAAAGAGTTTATGCCTTATTTTGATTTCAGATTTCTGCGTATGAGAGGGTATGATGTCTTGAAAGCGAAAGAATCTCTTTTGAAGTATGTAAAATGGAGAGAGGAATTCGGTGTTGATGCAATCGCCAAGGTGAAGTTGAAACTGTTTGATCCTAGGTCATGATTAGGAAGTTTTGTTACACAATAAATTTGAATTCTGTATGATAGATGAAAAAATGCATTCTTAGTAGTCAATCAGGGTTAAAGTTGGGAAGTAACCTGAATTACTTGAGTGCTTTAGAGATTTTTTGAACTTATGATTTGCAAATGTTTAAGAAGCATACAACTCTTATTTTTCATTTAATGCAGGAATTTAATTTTGAGGAGTACGAAGAAGTTGAGAAATATTATCCTCACGGATTTCACGGTCTTGATAGATATGGTAGGCCAGTGTACATTGAGAGGATGGGGATGTTGGATCTTGATACCCTTTTGCAGATTACTACTCTTGAAAGACTTGTGAAGCATCATGTATATGAACAGGAGAAAACATCGCGAGTGAGGTTCCCTGCATGCACATTAGCAGCAAGGAAGCGAATTGCTTCTACTACAGCCATTATAGATGTCAAAGGGGTGGTACGAATCATCACAGCTTTCTTTACTCATAGAGTGAGATGTACATTCAGGTTCTGCCCTTGTAGACCAAAGTTTCTCATATCAAGTGTTACAAATGTGCTGAAATTTCATGCATAGTATGATATCATGTTTATAAATAGCACGGTTTATATTATGTAGACTACTTCAATTCAGATTGATGAAGCATTAATCAAGTGCATGTATGCTTGGAGTTTGAATGTTTGTTAGCTTGGATTTCGAGGGAATTAGGGGGGTCATTCTCTGATATAAATCAGTTCTTTTAGATGAGAACAGGACTGTGTGTGTGTGTGTGTGTGTGTGTGTGTGTGTTTCTTTTTTTTTTTTTTCTTTTTCTTTCACTGATATGAAGATGATGTACAGGGAGCTGCTAACTTTTCCAAGTCTGCAAGATATCTGTTCTTGGAGTTCCAAAAAATTGATAGCAACTACTACCCCGAGGTATTAGACAATTATCCTTTATTTCTTCATTAATCTTTGAATGGAATATCATGAAAACCTTAAACGCCAAAGCAGAAGAGATTGGCTTGTTTACAAGGATAAAGCTGGTGGTTTCTCTCATTGTTCTGCTTGTTATAGTTAATCTAGGAAGTGATTTTTCGGAGATCTTCTGTAGGCATGGACTGTTGTTGTCAGAAATCTTTTGTTAACATACGTTGTCTCAAAAGATAAATAAAGCTTAATATAAATGTAGATAGGAGAGCCCGAGCCTTCTACTGCTATTGTACTAACTTTGTTATAATTATCTTAGCTCATAAACTTCACTAAAGTTAGATGAACTCACACCCTTGATAACTGTAAGTATTTATAAAAATCAAATTCAATAGAATGCCTTTTAACATAGTTTATTTCGCATACTTTGCACCTATGCTTTCGCAGACTCTGAATTGCCTTTTCATTGTCAATGCTGGATCTAGCTTTAGAATCCTCTGGAGAGCCCTCAGGACTTTTCTTGATGCACGCACTTCAGCAAAGATTCAAGTAAGCCGATTTTCTGTTTGAATTTTTTTTCCCCTTGGTTATAATAACTCTGGCTTCTAATAAGCGCTTTCTCATGCCAGGTCCTAGGGAGTAATTTCAGAAGTAAACTTGCTGAAGTTATTGATCCAAGGTATCAAACAACAGCTGTGTTTTCGAGTTGAATGACAGTGAGAGTTAAGTGACATAATAATTTGCTTCTTCTATAGTAATTTACCGACATTCCTTGGTGGAGAATGCACATGTTCTGCTTATGGTGGATGCACGTTGAGTGATAAAGGACCATGGAGAGATCCAGAAATCTTGCAGCTGCTTCAGGTGATTAATCATTCTAAAATTCAGGGGAAACTTTTCTAACATTACTTTGTGCAATATTGATGTATATGCTTTACTCTGTCATGGCCTGATAAGATGAAGGATGAAGACAATGGAGCGATTGCTGAAGACGCCTGGGTAAGTATTTGACGATAGGTCCCTAACTTCAACCTAAACTGCGGTGTTTCATCTACTAACATTTTATCATAGTACAAGATATAACTTTCGGGAATGTACTAGAGATTTGTTTGGACTTGCTTTTGGTTATGGGCTATGAGAACAAGAGCTTCCCTTTTATTCACTATGCAAAACTTATAATTGTAGTTTGGATTAGATCAAAACGGTTAAGTGGAAAAAATAGCCTCCTAGATTAACTAGTAGAAGATAACAGCATGTCTGTGCTAGATTAATTTCACTCACAGTAAATTGGCCTGCATCAGCTAATTGTCAGGCGTTTATGTAAAGCTCAGTTCTCTCTTTGACTATCTTCTATTACTTATCCAATTGCTATGGACTAGCTTTCTTACCAATTAATTGTTCAACTCAGCTGGCTTCTTTGCTTGATGCATGCAAACTCCATCACTCCAACACCAATATATTGTCCCGTATTTTCTCATATCTTATTCCTGTGGGCTAGTTATTGGGATTATTTCTATTCGTTATAATTTGTGATTTGCCAGCAGATACATGCTTTTTTTCATTTGTATAGCATTATCTGGCTTTTTACATTTTGCTCAAGCTTCTTCGCACATGGGGATGAAACTATAAATAGATAGCACCGCCTAACTAGTAGACAGCCCCAACCCTGAAGATAAAAATGAAATAGAAGCGCACAGCTGCAATTTGCAAAATCTTTTTCCTATAATCCAGAGACCAGACTTATTACAGTTAAGTTATTATCTTCTTGTGTAGTACTCTGAATCTTATATGGTGACAAGGATCTAATTACTGCAGATGAGTGCTGAAAGCACACCGGTTAACAGAAGCAACAGACTCAATAAGAAAGGAGACGATACACCCTTGTCAGAAACAATTAATCAGCTGGAATCAACGGCAAAAGAAGCAAACAATGTAAGTTACCAAAGTTAGTCTTCTCATACCTGCTTACTCACAATGGACAGATTTTATTTCACCTTCTGTTTTCTGCTGCAGAAAATTCGAGCAGTGGAAGCTGCACTTGAAGAGACTAAGCTGGTATAGCACAAGTCCTATTTTTCCTTAGTGAAACTGAATAAAATACAATCAGCCTTCTCATGAATTTGCACCCCCTTATTAGGTGTTGCGAAGATTTTCACAGCAAATGGAAGACTTGAGGACTAATCTTGACAACTATGCTAATCATCCCACTATGAGCTGAAAATGGTTAGGTTGACTCGCAGCTTCTTAGTTCTAACTCTTGGTCTACTCTGAACACTGACGGAGAAAACAGAAATCGATCAGTTTCTGGCTAGATAGTTAGCCTGAAGAACATAGTTGTTGTATAGTATGTTCTCAGTAGAAAAAGAAATTAAGAATAAGAAATGTAACAATAGTTGTTGTATAGTATGTTCCATGCATGATTGAGGATTCATGTCACAGTTTCAGTAGGTCGTTGGAAAATTATACTCCAAGTGTTACTGCTACTTGATGTTTATTATACTACCAATCTTTCCTTGTCTTATAAGTATATATTCTGGCAACACCCAAGACTACTAAGAAAGGGTTAGAAACAAAAAAAATCTGGACATGGGATGAATTTTAGGTGACTATAGATCTCCAAGAGCTATAATAAACATAAGTCTATATATCAAGTTTTTGGACTGGACTGGACTATATAAGTGGTAACCTAAACAATTGTATAATTCTCAACCAATAAGTAAAAATAATTGATGGTCTTTTTGTACTTGAAAGAGAATAATAAGAAAATGATTCAAATGTAACTTGGTTGATTGGGACTTCTCAACGCTTTAGAGGTGTACCCCGGGTTTGAAACTGGATTCATCTTTTACATCTAGTTAAATTTAAATGGAAGTAACTACTCATTGCAACTCAAATGAAAAAAAGCAACTACTTGTTGCATTTACCAGTAGAAAGGTGAGGAAGGGGGTGAGATGGGTACTATTCAGTCGCCAACATGATCAAGATGGTACAAAATTATTTAAAATAAAATTGTTCCTATCTACATAAATTTTTTGAAGAAAAGTAATACTACCTCCGTTCTATAATGAAGGTGACGCTTGGTTTTCCGCCACTCACATTAACCAAGCGTCACCTTCATTGTAGAACGGAGGGAGTAAGAATTATAAAAGGCTTAGAACGCAATATCAAACTAAATAACATACATGATGTTAAGAGATTCATATTTTTGTATATCCTCATTTCAAGTTGGAAAGGAAAAGATTATATTGGCTTGAGCACTGTACATTGTGCTCTAATCCTAATGAAAGGATATTGTCTTGTCACCTATATGAAACAAGGAAGACTTGTGCAGTTATGCCTATTTGAGTTGAGTCAGTTAGTGGTATCACAAACTCCCATTATTGAAGTTACACACGAATTTCACTTTTCATATTCATTCGAGCCTCAAAAGGCTATGTACATAAGAAAACATCAAACTAACCTTGTCAATATATCAACTCCAAAAATTCGCCTAATACATTAAACACATTAGTTGACTATAAGTTATATTTGATTATTCTCATCTTACATTCAATATGGTTTAACTCTAAAATTTTGTTTCTCTCTCATATATAACTATTTATTTATATCTTATTTAATTGAATTCAATCATTTTAGGCATTGAGTTGAAATAAGCAGTACCTTAACCAACTCATCAAAACAACTATCCCATTAGACATTTCAGTTTACTAACGGTTATGTTGTCCTACACTTTCAGTTAAAGAAAACAATATTCGTACATATAAATTGTCTTTATCATGAATTTATCTTGAACCAATATGCATTATGAGGCTCTCTTGAAATTGTCAGTTTGTATTTAACCATTAATGACTTAGGAAATTCCTTGACTCGTTGTCATGGGCCCCTGAGTAGTTGTGACAAGTATTACATATAAACTCAAAACTGTCAACGATCCAAAGACAATTACATTCCAATATCGAGTGCATAGAATTCTCTTTACTCATTATCGCTCAAAATATTGTGAGGAAATCTAGCCACACCTTCAAAAAAATCAAAGAAATAAGCATGGCTTAGAATTTAAGCATTTATTTTCAATTTCAGAAAGATGGATTTTGGAGAGTAAAAACTTGGACATAAACAACCTACACCTAGCATCTTTACATCTAGCTATCACTTTTTTAATTATTTCAAGTGAGTTTTTACCTCATACAAGACCTGTTTATATAAAAATAAATAAAAATGATCATAAAATAGAATCCGAGAATAAAGTCTAATAGACCAGGAAATTTTTGCATATAAAATAAAAACTTCCTTTCCATGCTTCCACCAACTTGTTTGTTTTGCCTATTCCCTAAGCAAACACCAGGGAAGTTGCAAGGCAAGACAGTTCACTTTCTGGTTGGCTCAAACCTCAGATTCACATACAATTTTTCTCCACTTCAATATTCTTCCCCATCAACTTTGGTGCCAAAAATTCAATTAAATACTACTCACACAAAATTAAAACAAAAAAAAAAAAAAAAAGAACAGAAAAAAAAAAGAGAGAGATGTCCCGCACGTTGCACATTTCTGGCAAATAAAAAAGAACGACACAGACACAAACACAACCTACAATTTCCACCCATCATCAACAACACACAAAATCAAATCAAAATCCTCCATTGCCATTTAGCACAAATAACACCCAGACACACACTTTCTCTCTCTCGATTTCTCCGTCTCGTTCCCCCAATTTTTCCTTTTTCTCTCTCCTCACGAAGATTTTCACTAATTTGGCAAAAATCTGAAGCTTTGGCGTTTTCGATTCATTTCCAGTTCACCGGATCTCGCTCGCGAAATCTGCGTTTTTTGTTTTGTTTTTTTTGGAAGCCATTAGCGTTTCGAAATGAGCACGGGCGAGCTTCTCAACATCGAACCTCTAGAGCTCAAGTTTCCCTGTAATTTCTTCTTTTGAGATCTCGTCTTATTTTGTTTCTTGGTGTTTTTTTCCTCGGGAAATCTTTGTTGTTTAGGGTTTTCCGTGTTTCTGATTCGATTTTGTGTTTTTGTTTTCTTTGGTTAGTTGAGCTGAAGAAGCAGATCTCGTGCTCTCTCCAATTGGCGAACAAGACCGAGAACTATGTCGCCTTCAAGGTATTTCATTTTTTGTTGATTTTGCGTTTATGTGATTCGATCATATAGTTTTTATGATTGTTTTGTGAAATTGCATGTCATTGATTAAAATTTCTTGCTCCATGTTAGGTCAAAACTACGAATCCAAAGAAGTATTGCGTTCGTCCTAATACTGGCGTTGTTCAGCCAAGATCGACATGTGACATTATAGGTGCGTTTTTAATTGATGTCTTCAATATCTGATCAAATTAGCTTTTAATCACTGTGTAGATTTCTGGTGGATGTTTAATTGATTGGGTTTATGAAATGCCTATATAGTTACTATGCAAGCGCAGAAGGAGGCCCCTCCTGATATGCAATGCAAGGACAAGTTTCTTCTTCAGAGTGTTATAGCTCCCCAGGGTACAACCACTAAAGATATTACTCCAGAAATGGTAACGAATGTGCCTTAATTTTAAGTTATAATTAAATCTGCTAAATTCTAATCGTTGTGGCATTACGCGATTGGTGTGATAATGCATGTTCAGGCCAATATGTCGATTCCTACCCTTAATCGTGTTATGCCATGACATATAGTGATAGTGTGGGTTATGAAAGTTTTGGTGGTATGAGCTAATATCATGGATATGTTATGGTTTGATGTAACTAATGTGTCTGGATTGGTTTATTGATGCAGTTTAGCAAGGAGGCAGGACATGTGGTTGAAGAGTGCAAATTGAGAGTTATCTATGTTTCTCCACCTCAACCACCCTCACCGGTACCAGAAGGCTCCGAAGAAGGCGGTTCCCCAAAGGGCTCTCTCTCGGACAATGGGCATTTGAGTGGTTCTGAGTCAGCTGTTGTGAGTATTATCACGTTTTGTGTTAGTGTTCCAGCTGACTGTTCAATTCTTAGTTAATTTATTCCGGGCTTCTTATTTGAACTTACAGCCATCCAGAGCATATGCTGATTCTCAAGACAGACCTACAGAGGTAATACAGTTGTTGGATTTATTCCATTGTTTACTTAGTGCTTCACTTCTTGCATCTCTTAATAAGTGGACTGCCTGCCATTGGTTCTCCTCTTGAAATGATTGATAATCAAGCAGCTTGGTAGTTTTTAGTAAACTTCTTAGTGTATGAGGTGGAAAAATGCAAATCACAAGACTTGTCTTTTAAATATTGATCAATGACTATGCAATGAGTCTGCATTACCTTGGTCTTCCTGTTAGAAGCGGTGATTGGTGAGAGGCACTTGTCAAATGCATCAGGATTCACCTTTCATGTACCTAATTAGACTAGCCAATAAGCTATAGTGAACTTGTTAGATTTAAAACAAAAGTGTCTACATAGTTTCTGAGAGATTCATGGAGTTTTAGGCATGTTTGTTCCATAAGTAGTGTGCTCCTAGCTTCCTCCAAGCTTCAGATATGCATCTCAAGCTTACTTTGGTAACAAAAGTACGTGAAATATGCATCGTATGTCATTTTGCTTTCGATGACTGTCTACTTGAATAGTGTTGTGACTTGCTTGAACTTTCTTACATAGCATGGCCATTTGGTAATTGGATATGATCCTAAATTAGAGGGATGAGGATAATCAAAGAATTGGAGTAACAGAATCAAGCAGATCATGAATTCAATACAAGTTACCTTCAAATGTCTTGGCTTTTTTTTTGTGTTGTTTATAACCAAATGTTGAAGTATTTGACACTTGCTCCATTTAGCTATTAACAATTCATGGAGACATGAAATTTTATTGCAAAAGATAGGGAAATTATATGACGCCAGTACTTTGCACTTTTGTATATGGTGGTCAATGTTTTTTCAAATTCTACATTGGTTCCTTCAATTTTGATAAACTCTACATAGTGCCCCCACCGAAATATTTAGTTACACAAATGGTAAATTTCACTAACTAAACTCATCCCCCATCATCTGACGTAATTCCTCACCCCTAACACCTCATTATTACCAAAAAGAAGCCATTGATGTGCATGATGTAAAAAAGTTTTGGAGGTGGCTACTTAAGTAGTTTAGTAGAAGCAATTTTTCAAAAAAAGGTCTACATGAGACATTATTTTGTTGGTGAGGGATGAATTAAGAAAATTTAGATATGTTTTACATGAAGAGATATGTCTATTACCCTCTTGGTGCCAGGGCAAGGGGATGCATCTTTAGTTGGTGATATTGCTATAAATAATGAAAGCAGGTTGTTCAATACTAGTGCTCTCTTGGTTATTCAGTTATGAGTTCAAGATGTTTGACCACTAAAATATGTTTCGGTTGTGACATTGCATTGGTGTCTTTTACTTTAAACTTGAGCATTAATGCAATCAAATATTTGAAGATGTCATCTAGCTTAGCCGGTAAAGTTCCTAGTACCAAGGACTTTGGCTTGAAATTTATTTTCGTCTTTATGGCTCAATTTACCCACCAAAAAAAAAAAAAGAAAAACAAAATTGCATGGAATTTTGGAAATCATACACAAGGATATCCATTGCAAAACTGTTCACTAGGTTCTAGCAGGATCATTACTATATGATGAACCTAGTCAACTTTTATGGTGCCGCAGCTAGTCATTGGCTTTTCTTTTGGTTGGGGGTGACGGGTGACTGATGAGGGATAGGGGATTGGGTGTATTCAGCTTTACGTTTGTATATGCGATTTATTGTTTGTGTTAGACCCTACAACAACGGATGATGAAGATAAGTAATAGAAGGTTGGTCTGTTATAGGATATCTGAAAGCTGCCCACTTGTGCCATCTTCATGAAGCATGATTTATTACTATTGATAAGAGTACTAAATGCTGTCTCAAAAAAGTTTGTTACCATCTCACATGCAGCAGCGAAGTTTTCCGAAGCAATTGTTAAGGCTCTTTGAATTTGAAGTCTTGATTTTTTGTTTTCCTTATTTTGTGTTGGTTAAAGAATGGCCACTCTATCAAATTTGTAAATGGCTTGTTGCTATAAGGTATTGCTGTCTTGAGTTTTGAAGGATGATTAAATTTTTGCACACAATTTCAGGCAAAAGCTCTCATTGCAAAGCTGACTGAGGAGAAAAATGCTGCGATGCAACAAAATAACAAACTTCGTCAGGAACTGGTGAGACCCTTGGTGTTTGCCTTTGTAGACATGATATGTGGATACTTTTACTACTATCAACAGAACTTATGAATCTTCATGTGAAATGTCGGGTCTAGTTTAAGCACATTCAGCTGAATTTGTTGTCACTATTCTAACCTGAGTTGGTAAACTTCCTCCATGAATTGTGTCCAAGGTTTATAAAAATTTTGCTTGCTCTGGTAGGACCCTTAAGATATCTTGTGTGTTTGTGATGAGTTAAACTGGCCACATGTCACTCTGATTTATAAATATTGTTTGCATGATACTGTGGCCAACCTGTTGTCAAAGTGTTTTTCTCCCCTTCCTTCGGTTGGTGTCATTATGTCTTTCAGTCTCCATTTACATGTGCATCAAATTGCCATGTTTTCATTTCTTTTTTTTTTTTTTTGTTCAACTGGTTTTGTTAAGAGTTCAAAGGATAATGATTGGTCATAGGTCTTTTACCAACCATATGACTGGCCAGGGGCGAAGCCAGGAATTTTTGAGTAGGGGGCTGAAACTTGCGTTAAAAATTATGAAAATGGTTCAATGTTACAAAATGTATGATACTCTACATCTTTTCATGGATTAAATTTCATTAAAATATTGTCGAAAGATGGGTTATTTTCAAAAGTAATCGTAAAAGTTTAAGTTTTCGGATTCAAATTTTCCTCAACATTCGAAAATATTTAATTGAATATGACCATTTAGGCTTTTGATTGTTAGCTTTTTATAATTAAAAAAAAAAAAAAGAGTTATTAATAGTTTCTTTCTACACCCTGCAAATCAACAAATGGATTACAAAAACAAAACAAACATCACAAACACACACACGCACACCAAAAAAAAAAAAAGAAAAGAGTTTGATTCTATTATGAATGGTTATTAAATTGCAGATAAAAAGATATGTAAATTTATTATTCAAAAATCTCGAAATCAATAAAGTACTGGAGCAAAGTTGTGAAGGGGCAAGGCCAAAGGCTTGAAAAGTACTCAAATTTGGAACTGGGAATTGGGAAAAGAGTCAAAAATGGAAAAAGAGACAAAAAAAATGTTAAAACATACAGTGCACGGAGAATCGAACGCGGACAACACAACATATTGGTGTAACCGTGTAAGCGCTAACCACTATTACCCAGAGAGCATAGTGCATTTATTTGCAGCACATGGGCCAGGATCAAAATACATAGAATTTCTGCTGGGCCGAGGGGGGCCAGGCCTATGCCAGCCCCCCTCTTAGCTTCGCCCCTGTGACTGGCTGATAAGACCTAAGTCTGCATTACAACTTTGCTCCGACATTCTGAGCATCACATGACAATTCATATCTCCAATAAATGAGACAAAGGTGAAAGATATGACACTAAGACTAGAATTTGTATAGCAGGCGTCCACCTAATGGCCAACACCTTAGAGATCCGAGGAGGGGGGGGGGGGGGTNAGTTGACAGAAAGAGCACCCACTCTGTGTTAATTAGCTCAGAACTGGTTTAGTTTCTGTACATGGTTGAAGATAAAGACATAAAGTTAAACTTTGTGGTGCATTCTGTTAACTTTCTTGGTCTGTGCAAGTGATTGCTGGCTGGAGTTTGAATGTGATCTCTACTTATTAGAAGATTTAGATGGTCATCAGGGATGTTAGTTTCATTTAGCTTGGTGTGCTTATCTAAAGGGAGAAAATGAAATGACTTGATGCTGGTGTGTTCCCTCCATTGCGACTGTTTTTACAAAACTCTTACCTGAATCACAAAATGCAGGATCTTCTGAGGCGAGAGGCTAGCAAAGGCCAAGGAGGCGGCGTTTCATTCATGTTTGTGATATTAATCGGCTTGATTGGGATCATCTTGGGATACATACTGAAGAGGGCGTGATTAAACTGGTCATTTTTTTTTTCCCCCTTTTGTTGTTTCTGTGTCTGTTTTTTCCATCCATGAATAGAGAAGAAACAGGGGTGGTGTTAGCTGTTAGCTCTGCGGAGAAGAAAGGGAGTCAAAGAAAAGGTTTGTTTAGGCAGTGTTTATGTGTTTGTAGTTAACTGAAATTCATTAGTACTGAATCACTGATTGACTGTTGAGATTCTTTTTTTTTCCCCTCTTTTTTTTCTTTTTTCTTTTTTTTGGGCGAGAGGACTAATGCTTTTGTTGGCAATCATTCTTTGCTAATTTAACGACTTTATAATCGTCAGTTGTCTGTTGTCTATAATAACAGTTAATTGTATCCTGTGCATGAAGCTGGGCATTAAGATTTGCTGTGATTTCCTTCATTTGTTTCTCTCTCTCTCTCTCTCTAGCTTTTCGGTAACCTGGGTACACAACAGTGCCCCGTAGGTAGCGGTCAGACTGATGGTCACCCCTACCTCGGCCCCTTGCCACCATCGACCGACCTGTTTGTTGAAGACATTAGCATGCCCCAACTTCCCTAGCTCAATGAGAGTGGTGGCTCCATGGAATTTACTACCATAGTTGAGTAGTGGAGACTGGAGAACACAAATGCCAGTAAGCTAAATAGGCATTATGTGATGAGATGTCACTCGAAAACAGGCCAAGTAAAATGTATATTATGTGATGAAAGGTCACTCTAAAATAGGTAAAACGTGTCTTCTCTAAATAATTTGGAAGTCACTCATCTCATAGTTAGACAATCGCATCAATTATTTGTCAATTGTAGATGAGGGCACAAGGACAAGGCCTTGCTGCTCTTGATTGAAGGCGACAGATAATTACATCCTTTAATAGTCCACTTTCCATTAGCAATACTGGTTAATGAAGCTATAAATACTATTCCCTCTGTCCCACTATTACGTGGCCATTGTTTGCATAGTAATGTTTAACTCAAACGTATATATTGTACTATTCATCCCAAAATTACATAAATTACATCCAATTATCCCCTCATCAATCTATTTACCCAATTTAATAATTATCCCTCTCTATCTTTCCCTCTACATATCAAATTTCACCATCTTTTTAACGTTATAATAAATAGTACAATGGCCACGTAATGGTGGGACGGAGGGAGTATGTGGCATCGATTTCGAATACAAGACTACAAGTCTGCAACTACTATAAGTACTACAACTATAACCTCAACTACGTACTAATACTGAATATACATACATATAGTCGAGACTATATAATGAGCAAAGGTACATGGAATGAATACAGAATATATACACATTTTTTTCAGGGCCGTTTCTAGCATTTACTAGTGGTTAGTAATTTTCTCCCTATCCATTCAACCAATTTTAAGTTCTTGTAGATAATTACATGATAATAGATTTATTCTTTTTATCATAAATAAAAACATATAACTTTCATTATTTTTTTGAACCCCCTTTCCATTTGGGCCCTTGGACAGTACCCTACTTGGCCTGCATATTTTCAAGACTATAAACACAGATGAAGGTATATGAAATGTAACGAGGCATTAAATTCTAGGAAATTTCAACATGGAAATTAAACTCTTATGAGTTGGAAATGGGTGAAAGCTTCAAATTAAGGCAATAAGCTTAAATGCTGGGTATGTTGTAGGATAAAGATTGAGTTACCCGCTAGATTAGTTATTTATCTCATGTAATCCCAAATCCAATAATATACTCCCAAATTCAAGAGTTAAATACTCCCTCCGTCCCCCACTTACCTTAACAAAACTCCCAAAATCAAGTCCCCTACTTACCTTAACATAACTATATTTTCCTCATATCCTCCCTTATTTACCCCCCACTATCCCTTACATACA
>BSSO01005277.1:0-13332 GCA_030267885.1 Mesembryanthemum crystallinum | reverse complement strand
GATTTTTTATTTTTTATTTAAATCAAATAGTTAACAAATTAGGTAAGGGCAAAATGGGAAGAAAAAATGTCCAGGTGGCTATATTCTATGAAGTGTAACACTTAAGGTGGTTATTTTAAAAAATTTATAACAAAGGTGGTTCTTTTAAAACACCCTATTAATTGAAGGTGGTTAAATCTAATTTTTTCTAATAATAATAATAATAATAATAATAATAATAATAATAATAATAATAATAATAATAATGATGAGTTAAATTTGCAATGATGATGTGATTAATCAATTTTAATAAATGAAGGCTCGTCAACCGTAATTGTAATTTTTTTTTCATATTATTTTTTCATTTAAACAATTAGTTGTAATTTTGTACGACAAGATTTTGTAGTATCGAACTTTGTTATATATGTACTATTTTATTTGAATTTTAATTTGGCACCCCCATTAATTAGTTTCTAGATTCGCCACTGGGACTGAGTATTTTGGTGTGGCCAATGCTATTGCAGAGATGTGTTGGCTTCATAACCTGTTGCTCGAGCTTCATTGTCCTCTCATTCGTGCTACCATCGTGTACTGTGTTAATGTGGGCGCTGTGTGTATTTATCAACTAAGTTGGTTCAGGACCAACGCGCGAAGCACATAAAGATCAATATTGATTTTGTTCGCAAAAAGGTCGCTCTTGGTGAGGTTCAGTGCCCTCGTCTTTTCAGTATGCCGGTATCTTCTCCAAGGGCCTATCTTCTTTGTTGTTCACTAATTTTCGGGTGTGTGATAGATAATATAATTAAGTATATTTTAATTATAGTGTTAGGCTTGTATACTTATAGGCCTAAAGCCCAATTAGGGCTTTCAATATGTAGTGTATATATATCATTTTGAGTAATCAATAACACTCGGATATAATTAATCCCAATCTCTACATTCTTGTGCATACTAAAAAGCACCCATAAAATGCGAATTTCGACCATCCTCCGACCGACCACTGACTTGACCATCAGAGGGGCATTCCCCGACCTAGCCTCACAGGTAGCTTTTTCATTTTGCAGGTCATCACTCTGGTGGAAGGATAACTCGTCATTCGGATCGTGGCAGCTCGGAAGATTGACATTGCCACGTCACTGCTATAAAGGTATACAAGTCTACCGAATTAACACCATTTTCAGGACCTGAACTTTCACTTTTTGGTGAGTTCAGGACCTGTACTTTAATTTTGGTGGGTTTAAGACCTCACCTAACGTAAATCAAACAGATACAAATAGAAATCACCAAAGTACAGGTCCTTGTGTATTTTATACACAACAAAGTATAGGTCCTGTATTTATGGATAAAAAAACATAAAAGAAGCATTCAGGGATGAAGATGAGCAGCAAACTAGCCGTTGACACACCATGCCTCAAACCATAAACTAGTTGTTACACCAATTTCAATTTCAGGCTCAATAAATGAGCAAAAAAATTGCAAAAATTAATTTAACCCCTGGCATTATATAACCCCATCAACCTCAGCTCTTTATTTATCTCAATCAACCCCTGTTAAGAAGAAAAGCAAGCTGTAACCATGTCAAAAAACTCTCAAACCCCTGACTCCCCTTCTCAATCAACTAACCCAACATGCTTATGTGGTGTAAGGGCGGCAAGGAAAATATCAGGCACTATGTACAATCCCTTGAGAAGATACTATCTCTGCTGCAACTTCAAAAAAAGAGGGGGATGTGATTTCTGGCAGTGGGTGGATCCTCCTTTGAATGATGAGGCTGCCAAGGTTTTTGTGGGTGTATTGAAGAGGGCATCAAAGGCTGAGGAAGAAGTAGGCAAGGTTCACAATGAGATGAACAAGCTATTGCAAGAAGTTACCACGATTACTCAAGAAATGAAGCAAGAGAAGGAGAAAATGAGGAGAGAAACAAAAGATATGAAGGGGAAGATGCAGTTGCTGATGTGGATAATATATGTACTTGTAATTGCTTTATTTTTAATCATAATTATGAAATTCTAAGGAAAACCATGTAATGTAAGCAATTGAAGTTGAATGGCAAAATAATATTCATGATTCCAAATGTGCTCCCAATTCTTGCAATGTCCAAGTCTAATACAGCACACATATCATAATATGCCCCCAAAAACATGTGTAATGTACCAAAAACACTTTCACAATGATGCTAAGTCTCTCAACAGATCACATGTATCCAAAACACAGTTAATTACATCCCAAAAGTGTTGAAAAATTATCTAAAGAGTTCAACACAGTTTAATAATCAATGACTTCATGACAGTTCCCAAAATGATTAAGTTTTCAGCTAACTTGAAAGAGTTAGAAGTGTAAACCAGTGGGAGTAGCTAAGTTTCAAACTCTGTCAAGTTGACTGAGTTGGCTGCCATTGCAAGCTCCAGACCTGTTGTCTCTAACATGAATATTGACATGGTCCTGCAAACAAATGAACCATGTTAGTGTGCTATTTAGATTTAGAAGAAAACAAAATAAATAAACAATAAAGTATCATACTTACTTGGAGTGCTTGGCTAGTAATGAAATGCCTCCCACTGCCATCTTCAAAGTAGTTGCTAAAAGTGTTGCTTCCTTGTGGAGCCCTACTTTGCATAGTGGATGCTATTGATGATCTTTGAGTAGTAGTAATTGACTTGAAACAAAAACAAATAAATTTAGATAGTGATTAATTATAATTAACTATAAAAAAAACTACAATTTGCACATACATTGACATGCTGCTGACCATTGTAGTCTGTAATGTAAGCTACCTCCACTGTTCTTCTCCTTGGCTGGAATTTTTAGGGGATGATAATAAAATTAATTTATAACCCAATATATTAATGATCAAATTATAGTATTCAAACATAGTTAGAGAACTTACAGTTGATGATTGAGACAATGATGCCTGCTGCTGTGGCTGCTGCTGTGGCTGTGTCTTTTTTTTTTTTGGGCTTAGAGGGCCTTGCAGGTGCAGCATTAGGGTCAGGTGGATTGTTGCACCCTCTCCTTTTATGTCCCTGACCCCCACAATTGCCACAAGTCATATTTGCTCCCCCCTGCTCACTCTATTCTTCTTGTCATCAGCTTCTCCTACCTGCTTCCTTCTTTGCATCTTAGGTCTACAAGCTTTTCTTCTTTTAAGAGCTGGTGCTTTCACACTTTGTTGTACTTGTGGCCACTCTTCTGCCCCATTAAGTGGTTCAATATTGTTCTTGTAAGCTTTCATGTAAGTTGATTTGTGGTAATAGTCATCAACATATTGCTCTGGATGTTCAGCATTCATCCAAATTGCAGCCACAGCATGATTACATGGTACCCCATTTAATTGCCATACATTACAACTACAACTCCTCGTAACAAGATCAACAACATACTTTTCTTGACTGTTTCCATGCCTAACCCCAAATTTGCAGCTTCCATACCACATAGCAACCCATCCTCTACAATTTAACTTTGCTTTTTCAACCTTATCCTGAATTCTAGGACACAAGAACACTTCTTTAGTAGCAATTGCATCTCTCTTTTTCTGATGTCTAGTCATTAGGCCCTCTCTTATATTATCAAGCATTGTGATGATGGGTAAATGTCTACTAGGCAGAATGTAAGAGTTGAATGCTTCAGTCATGTTGTTATCTACTGAGTCACACTTAGAAAATTCTTGAAAGAAAGCCCTACACCACTTTTGAGGGTTTCTATTCATGACATTAGTAGCAGCTGCATGTGAAACAGTTTTGAAGTCTTCAAGGTTATTATCAAACTCATTTTGAGTTGTGCTTTTCGCTAGCTTCCAGAAACACCTCCTGTACTCATGCCCACCACCATATACACTTCTGAAATTTGTGTAAACATGTCGTGCACATATTCTCTGTTCTGCAGCAGGAAATACTTGAGCAACTGCATTCAGTAAGCCCTTTTGCTGGTCAGACATTATTGTGTACCCCAACCCTTAACAAACACCAAGATCTTCACTCAACTAATTCAAGAACCAAGTCCATGAATCAGTATTTTCCACTTCTACTATTGCCCAAGCTAGTGGAAACATTTGATTGTTTCCATCTCTTCCCACAGCTACGAGTAATTGACCCCCAAATGGACCTTTAAGGAAACACCCATCAATCCCTATAAATGGCCTACAACCCTCTCTAAATCCTTGTTTAATACCATCAAAACAAATATATATCCTCTTGAACACTTCACCATCCAATTGAAGCTTCACTGTATTATTAGGATTTTGTTTCAAAATTTCAGCAGCATATCCAGGGATTAAAGAGTATTGTTGCATATATTGACCCACAATAAGATCTTGAGCAAACATCCTAGTTTTTGAGCACTTGTACAAACTGACATTTAACCCAAACTCATTCCAAATTGTTTCTTTAATATCAACCATTTTCCAGTAGGGATTGATCCTAAATCTGTCCCTATAGTACTTTGCAAGCCATCTTGACCTCAGCTTTGTCACTTTTTGTGACCTCCCACAAGTGTGCTCCCCATAGTAACTCTTCACTTGAAAGTTTCTAGTTTTTCCCAACCAAGAAGCCCATATCCTCCAGTTACAACCATCTTTTTTGCACTTAGCACCCACTCTATCTTTGTGATTCTTTGTGTAAGTAAGATCCCTCCCACTAGAAATGCAGTAAGCTGTGATTGCATCTTTAAACTCAGCAGCATTTGCAAACTCTAAACCTATGTGGAAATCAACATCATCCACATGTGTGTTTCTTTTGAACTTACCCCCTCTATAGGGTTTGTTCTTCACAACTGCTTCATCATCATCAGAATTAGGATGGCTCTCAAAGTCAGAACCACTACTGTCACTCCCAAACTCATCCTCTGTCAACTGGTGGTCACCCCATTCCCCCATGGCTGTCAACTTTTTTAACTCTTCTTCATATTGCATTTGCTCACAAAAGTCTCTTTGTGTTATTTCCCTAGCTTCTAGAAGCTCATCAGCATCTAATTGTGAATCAGAGTCATCATAACCACCATTCTCCTCATCAAAATTTTCTTCATTAACTTCTAAATTAACCACTTCATTAACCTCATCACTAACAACCTGTTGACTCAAAGGAAAGGGGACTTCAACAATTGGAAACTGATTTACACTCTCTTGTGTCACCAAAGTAAGAAGAGGGTCATTGCTCTCTAATTCAGTCAACCCAAACCAATCAGTTTCATGTTCAATGTATAATTGAAGCTCTCTCCTCTCCCTTAAAATATCACACAATTTCCCACAATTTGCCTCAAGAACCATGAATAGTCCTCCATTAAAACCTTTATCAGGATCAAGAAAATGAATTTTGCAAATATCTTTGTACCCCAAACTATTAATTATTTCTAAAACCTTCCTATAATTAACATCCCCACACATTACTTCTTTGAATAAAACTGAACCCCCTACATATGACATTTTAGGACTCACAATCCACTCACCCCCATGATGGATAATCAGTCTGGGGTTATTAGTTCCCATCTGAAAATTGATAAAAATAAATAAATAATAAGAAATATACTCAAAGAACAAAATCAGTTTACATATTTCACTACTGTATTTAAAGTAAATAATAACTCCATTTCATAAACATAATATATTTCATTGCATTAGATTAATAATAAAGTTCTTACAATGCTTACAACATCATCTAATAACTTAAGGCTAATATGTAAAAAATTACAACATAACCAAATCAGTGTTAGGCATATATACCAATCTCCCCCCTTTTTCACAAAAAATATAACAAAAACAACTTATCCATCACCCAGTTTACAATTAGCCATCTACCCAACCCAATCAGCCCAAACAAAAAAACACAACAGTCCCATTAAACTGGCCCATATCCTAATCTTGGCCCTCCACCTCTTCCTCACTGTCTTGGTCTTCAGAGAATTGATACACTTCAGCTTGGGCCCCAGAAGATTCACCCACTTCAAATTGGGCCTCAGTAGCTGGACCCAATTATAGACGCTGCCAAGGAAAAGCTTGCCTAATTTGGGCCCTGTCCTGCATCCATAACTCAGGAATCCTCACCACCAGGGTGATTTTGTTCCTATTCATTATATTCCTAGCAATCTCTCTCTCCCTCTCAAGAGCAATCAAGGCCCTAGAAGCATTCCTCAAGGTTTGATTATCGCACTTTGTGAACACATAGGCTGTGAAGATCTCAATTAAGTTCTGGACTTTTTGCAGGATCCATTACTCTAAAAAAAACCAAAAAAAAAAAACTAACTTCTTTAGTTTCTCTTCAAAATTCTCTTCATATTCCCGCTTAAACCCTACCCAAAACCCATTAAAAAAAAAAAATGTTCTTCACTTCACAAACAACAATCAAAACATTACCCAAGAATTTTCAACAAGAAATTCAACATAATCTAACAAACCCTAACATGAAAACAACAACAAAAAAAACACTTACAAACATCATGCAACTACAAAGAATGATCAAAGAACTAACCTTTTTACTTGCTTAATTTCGAACTTCAAACGCTTCCACTATCGCTCTTCAAATCGCTTCAAAATCTCCTCACAAGTTCTCTCTCAAACCCTAAGAATTTTTTGTTCTAGGAGCTTCTGATTTTTTTCTCCCTTTGGTACTCTTTCATTGCCGCCAAAATGATTACAGGGGAGGGGAAGGGTCAATGTTACAGGGCTAAGCAAACAATCACAAGGGCATGTGATTGCTAACGTGTTGCACAATAAATAGGGGTAGCATGGTCTTTTACCATGAAATACAGTATAAATACTGAATAACCTGTATTTTAACTTTAAAAATAATAAACAATACTCTTCAACTGTGAAACGGTGTCGTTGTAATAAGTAAAAGTCAAAGAAAAAAAAACTGACTAACGCCTGTTACTATTTCCGTTAGGTGAGGTCCTAAACCCACCAAAATTAAAGTACAGATCATGTACTCACCAAAAAGTGAAAGTTCAGGTCCTCAAAATGGTGTTAATTCCAAGTCTACCCTTTTAAGTATAGTTAATGGAATCGAAAAAAAACTATTGCTAAAAGGTTTATATAGGGAGAGTGAATGGCAAGCGCTTTAGGGAGAGAGTGAGAGACATTAGACGGTTTCCAAAGATCCCCTTTTACCTGCCTCCCGTTTAGGTATGTAAATGGATTATTGATCCGCGGATATCCGATCTACCCGATCCGAATATATGGATAAAAATCCGATTAAATGGATTGTTATGCGGATGGCGGATGGATCAGGTTGCGGATCGGGTCGGATTCGGGTGAAACTTGTCCACCTGATTACCCAATCCGTTTATCCATCCGCAATCCGTTTAATAAAAATATAAATAAAAAAATTAATTTTTCGTATATTAGTGAGACAATTCTTTATTTCTTTTAATGATCTTTAGAATATTAATGAATTATAATAGTACTTGTATTAGATTATTTATTTTGTGTTTTGATTGTATGGAATTTTTGTTAACTCTAGTAAATGCATGATATTTGGAACAAATTTATTAAGTAAAGCACTATTATAAAATAATATGAGGTTTAAAAAAATTATATGTGATTAAACCGCTAACCACCTGATCCATCCGTTTATCCGCGAATGACGGATGAATCGGATTCGGATTGGCGGATTCGCGGGTCGCGGATGGATTGGATTCGGATTCGCGGATGGAGCGAATCATGGTCCACTCGATCCGAATCCGATCCATTGACATCCCTACTCCCGTTCAAACACTTGCTCCCTTATTTTTTTTTTTTTTAATTTAAATAAGGCAGTAGACCTTGCGATATTCCAGGAGCGTTCATAAATAGTGTTTAATAAAATTCATTCGGTTTTTGAACCGATCGGATTAGTTAAAAGATCCAACCGGTTCAGGTTTTCTAAACATTGCATAAAACAAGCTCAATATACGCGGTAGCCATCCTATATTCGATCTGCTGACTTTCTCTCTCTTTCTCTTCCTCTCTGTCTCGTAAATTTCTCCTTCGTCTTCTTCCCCCCAGATCTCGATTTGGGGTTGAAACCTCCATTTCAAAAATCTCCATCATCATTTCTACAAACCCAACAATGGCGAACAATCCAGAAGAATCAAACCCTCTGTTGGGTACCAACAGCAAGCAGGATCAGGATCAAGATCAGGATCAGCCAGAGGCGGACCCAAATGTGTTACCCGGAAAGATGTCCGATCCCTCCCCACCGGCGAAACAACCGCCGGTCCCTCCCGCTATGCAGCCCCAAGTGGCGGAGAGCTACGGGTGGACGGCCGATGGGCTGCCGATGGGCGTGGTCGGGCAGCCGATGATGGGTCGTGCACCGTGGACCTCGGGTGTCTGTTCCTGTCTTGGCCGAAATGATGATTTCTGTAGCAGCGACCTTGAAGTTTGTGAGTTCTTTTTGTTCTTTCTTCGTTCTATCTAATTTATCTATGAATTGATTTGCTTCTCTGCAATTTAGGGTTTTTATTTGTTGGTCTAATGGAGTATTGGATTTTCCAATTTAATTTAGTTATGTTAGACCTTGTTTGTTGATATTATAAGGCTTAATAGGGTTTTTTTTGGGGGTGGGGGCGAGAACAGCTTTATTTTTATCTAATGTTTTGAAGCAATTTTAGGTTTTAAATTTTGGGAGTTGAAAGGAGACGCTTCTGCCTTTGAGATGTAATGCATGTATTGATGGAGCTTTGCAATAAGGCCAAAATCTATAGCAAACCCCAATTGAACTGAAATTGATATCGCTGACACAGAGACTATTTCGGACTGAAATAACACCAGATCCGAGACAGAATTTATTGGAAACCTAAACAATTAATTTGGTTAGAGGCAAAAATTGCTATGGGTGGCAGCAAAGGGTGAGAAGATATAGCTGCTCTTAAATATGGCAAATAATTTGTAATGTTCTTATTGCCGTGGAAGCCACAACTTTGGTATGAGCAATGGGGGATAAGTTGCTTTGATATGAAGATAAATTAAAGATCGTGTTTGATATGAAGAGAACTGTTGTGCTTCGAGGTCAGAGAGAAATGGTGTAAAATGAATTTGGATAAAGCTTCTACTTGGGTATTAGACTACTCTCAAACACTTTAGAGCATCGTTGTGGTTGTAGGAGTCGTGAGTGCACAACCCAACCTCAGTTCATTACACTACTCTCAAACACTTTAGAGCATCGTTGTAGTTGGAGAGTGTACTGGATAGGTTGTAAGAGGCAGTTAAATGGGGAGGTTTGTTTTGATGATGAGTACGTTTCGATAATTACTCTCAAATTCTTGAAAAGGATTCATCCTCGAATCCCAAGGCTACAGCAAGTGGAAATGATGACCATGACTTCCAATGCAACGCTTAATTCTTTCTCATCTGCATTTAGGCTTCCAAAGATCAAGGCACCCCTTAGCATTGTTAAGCTCATCATCTTCAGTGCAGGGAATAGGTAATCCAATGCTGAAGACAACTGGGAATACCTCTTTGCACCAGCACGTTGCAGCACCGTGTTCATGAATAAATTCCACCCCAGGTTTGCATTTGCCTACTGATTCCAGTGGTGAAATGCTGTACAAACCGTCTCTCATGTAGGCATAGGCTTTATTAAGCTTCAAACATCGAGAGCAATCTCAAAATCTCCATGTTTGAGCATGCAAACCAGTAGCATTGCTTAATTTCTTATTACTCTCAGGGGAGCAAGGCTAATTAAAATCAGAATATCCATGACTTACCCGTCTTGAGTTGACCTCTCATGCCATTAAGAGCCTTGTGCTTCAAAGAAGTTACCTCCAGCTTTGCAAGCTATTCAGTGAGAACGATGCGTTCAGTGACTTCAATGGTAGGAGTGTCGAAACCTTTCTTAACCAAAGGTAGAATACTTGAGCTGCTCACTCACTACTCTGGGCACAAGGCTTTCACGATCTTTCTGCTGGCATCCCGAGGATGCTGCTGCAAGTCCTCTTCAAGGGAAGGATTGTAGCAATAAGAGAAAGTACCCTGTTCTTTAGGCAAGGCTTCATAACAGGGAGCCTCATTTGCATGATCCCAAATTGGGTCTTTTTGAACAAACTGCTGTTTTCATCAGGTTGTGGATGATCTTCGCTGAAGAAGAAAGCTAGCTGGTTGCTTTATTAGTTGTATAATTCAGCAGGTCCTTGTCTTGTATACCGTTGTTTGGAAAACTCAAATCACCAGGTTGCATAGAACACTGTCTCGGAAATTCAAAGTTTAAAGTGTCATTTATTGAAACCTCCCTTTGCGCTGAGCAATATTAGTTTCAATCCCTTCAACAGGTTGTACTTTTACTGAAGGAACTGTCTTTTCTTTTCTTTTCTTTTCTTTCCCTTTCCTTTTTTTTTTCTCCCCCCCGAATAAGAGGTGATTCAACAATGAATGAACCAGGATCATCAATATATGAGTCCCGAATTGGACCCTCATTCAGCTCAAACTCTTCAATGAAGTTCCGAGACATCGGATGCACCAAAGTATCATATACAGACTCAACATATTCGCAATGTTGCTGGTAACTCCTTGCTCTTCAGTTAGATTGTCACAGCTGTCAGCCTCTTCTTTCCCCTTTGGAACTAGAACGAACTCAATCTCTCCAAAACATTCCCGTTTTGTCACCTAGTTACCTCTTACAACATGTTCTTTACTGTTTTCGTTGAATTCAGGTTCTGTCACCTGAAGTCCAGCGAACATTTCCTCAACTTGTCGAGCATCCTTCCTGGTTTTGGCTCTTTTGTTGGGGCTTACATAAGAACCACGACTAAAACCAAGGCATTTTTCACATCTTTTAAGCTTCTGCTTGTCAGAATAAGGAGTTGTCTGATATTTCAAGTGATCCTTCTTTGGATGCATGTGAGAGGCTCTTCTTTAGGAGGTGGTCCAATCTGTCCAGCTTCCATTTGACATCTTCCATAACCAGATCACAAAAAGAATTATGTTTCATGGTCATTTATGTGGAGCTAGGCGTTTTTGTAGCTAGGGAAAAAGTGTTGAGCATTTGGGTTCCTTTGTAGCTAATACCGAAATAGAGGAAGGGAAAGTGTTTAGTGAGGTTGAAGCACAAGGAAAGCCTACTAAAATACCCCCCAAAGTGAGGGTTTAGCTTAGGAGGTGTGTTCAAATCTTTAACAGAACAAGAGAGAAGAATCCACTTGGTTGATGTAAACCAAGGATACAAACTCA
This sequence comes from Mesembryanthemum crystallinum, assembly GCA_030267885.1. Classification (NCBI taxonomy): domain Eukaryota; kingdom Viridiplantae; phylum Streptophyta; class Magnoliopsida; order Caryophyllales; family Aizoaceae; genus Mesembryanthemum; species Mesembryanthemum crystallinum. The sequence goes on along the minus strand of BSSO01005277.1, from coordinate 2,219 downwards.
AGAAATCAATAGATACGAGGGAAATATAGAAACAAAAGAGGGTGAGAAACATATATCAAAAGATACAAAAACCAGCAGTGATTTAAAGCCAAACATCTCCAGTTATCACAACAAGAACATCACTCAACTCAAAACTTTAATCCCAGCGAGATATATATTCATAATAGATAAACAACAAGAAAGCTCAGTAGGATATACAACCATACAAAGATAATACCTATTCCAGCTCTAGAAAATTCAATTAGCAACTCCAGCGCAAGTGCAGATGATGTAGGAGCAAGTGGTCCCTACCCAAATAATCATACACGGCCAAATATCCTGAAGTCCAAGTTCTGTATTGGATGAATTTCTATTAAATTGTCACCCACAATAATCATTAATTGGGATATCATGGAAGATTTGGAATCAAGCTTCTTTTATATGACAGTTTCATGTAATTTATTTTGTTTTAAGGGAAATTCTATATGGTGCCCTTATGTTTTCACTTTTCTTTTTGGAGGATAATGTTTTTTTTTTTTTCAAAATCTACGTGATATCTTCCAATCTTCGTAAAATCTATGTGGTGCCTTTGTGCTAGCTATTTTGGTAAGAAAATGAAAGATTTCACTGGCCAAACTCATCCCCCATTACCCAACACATTTCATTGGCCCCAATAACTTACTATTGTTACATAGGAGTCATCGAAGTGCATGCCATATAAAGTTGTGAAGATAACTACTTTGATCTTAGAGAAATAAAAAAATATATGAAAATGAACGGTTTGGGACCTCCAGATAGTAGCAAACATGATTGTATAAACATATAAGAAAAGGTGAAATGCGAAGAAAATTGTTCAATTGAAAGAAAATAGCATTTTCAAACAAACAACGGTCACCATGTAGAGCATTGAAAACTATAAGGGTACCATGTAGAATTTCAAAAAACATTGTCCTCCAAATAGCAAAGTGAATAACACAGGGTCACCATATAGAATTTGCCTTATTTTAATTATTATTATTATTAGTTTCCAACTATAGGAAATAATGTTAGTTAGTTGAGTTGTAATCTCCTAAATTCAGATTTTGTAACAATAGGAAGTGTATGCTTAGAAGAATTGTGAAGCTTGCGCCTCAAGCCAGCGCGCACGCGTGCAGCTTGCACGCCACATTCAAACACAGTTTTGTATTTTGGCCATAATGTCTTCATACGAAGTCGAAATTGAGTGGTTCAAAAGGATATGAAAAGGTAAAAACGAGATCTACACATTCTTGTTCAACACTTTCTGAGATTTCAAGCGTAACATGGTGAAAAAGGAGCCTGGAGTCAATCATACGAATCTGGAACATGCCTAGGCTCCTTAGATGTACACTTGCACGGTTTAAGGAAGGTTCATCTTTTCTTAATTTGATGAGATTTGTTACTTATCTTTAGGATTATCATTAGGCATATTTTTAGGAGATTGAGTTAAAGTTTGATTTAGTTTTGTATTACTAGTTTGTTTCCTAATTGAGCCCTAGAAGAATTAGAAGAGTCTTATTACTCCCTTCATTCACTATTGAAGGTGACACTTACGGTTGGAGGGAATGAAATGGCCACATTGCCCTTTACTAGTGGGTGTTAAGGTGATAGTGACTTGATGAGGGAGAAAAAGTTTTTAAAAAAGGGTATTTTAATACTTTCAAGGGAAATTTTTGCCAAATTGGTAGTGTAACGTTTATTTGTGAACGTACCAAAACGGAATGTGTAACCTTGATTAATGAAGGGAGAGAGTACTTTGTAAATTTGCCTACTTAAAGGCTCCCATGTGCTTAAATAATATTAGAACGTTGATAGTATAATTTGAGATTAATCTCTTTGAGTTTTAATAGTCCTTTGTGAACTTTTAAATCTCTTGGTTTGGTTAGAGACTGTGTTTTTTTTTTTTTTTTTAGATAAGAAAAGTAATTAAATAAATAGCATAGGAGAACAAGAAGTCCTCTTAGAATACAAAGCAAAGCTGAACCCCAAAAGTTTCTCTGTACTTATGACAAAGAGACTTCGAGAACCAACATTAAAACAAAAACACTAACCCAAATAAAAACACAACCTTCCAAAGTTCCCTTCCACCTAGGCCCACACCCTAAAATACTTATACTGCATACCCCAAGCTAGAAAACAGAGCAATTGGAGATCTTAGTTACCGCCTTACACTAAGACACCAAATATATCAACTATGCATCTACGTGCTTACATTTCCTTTC
>BSSO01005276.1:0-13333 GCA_030267885.1 Mesembryanthemum crystallinum | reverse complement strand
TAAGCAAATTAGCTATATTCCCGTAATTGCACACCCAATTTGAAGATACATTGATTGAAGATAACATTGTTTTGGTGACACTCAAATCATAAAATTAAACATTAGCAATTTCAATTCAACTTTCAATTTTACACTAAAATATTCTATCACCCCAAATCAGCACAACCTTATTCACATTACTCAATTTCTTATCCTAATTGGGAAGGAAAATTGGATTAGTTGAAAGAAATTAGGGAATATAAGGGAAGGGTAAATTAGAGAGGGGCAAAACTGTTCAAAAAATATGAATCCCACCGAAAAATTCAAATAGTGGCCTGATAGAGGGTTTACTAAAAGGATTGTGCGATATAGGGGGATTCCCCGCAACTTTTTTTTATATGGGGGTTTTTCACAAGAAATATATTATATAGGGGGTTGGCGACAAATTTTTCTTTTATATAAAAAAATTATGCCTCTCAATAGCTTCATCTAACTACAATCAAAGGTTATTATTAAATATTATTTTTTAAAAAGTTATTTCTTTATAAAAAAAATTAAAATTGGTTTATGACATAAAATTCCTTTAAAATTGATATGTTCACTAGGACTATTAGAAACAGTCTAGTAAATACCATCGATACTTTTAATAAATACCTCTATTTTAAACTTTTCAATCCTTGTTCCCAACTCTACAGCCATTTCGGCCATTCCACCATCGCTAGAGCCTGCTCGCCGGCAACAGCAGCATAGTACCCCAGCAGTCATCATAACCACCCATGTACTCTTGTACTCTTGAATTAACACTATTTTGCTCTATAATGACACGTTAGACCGATGCTTGTTATGACATCTTTAATTTTTTTTCGAAAATGGTGGTCCATTCAATGCTTAAAGCCTTAAAGGGTGTTTGAGAGTGACTTTAGGTTGAGCTTTGGAAATTTTTTGATAGAGTTGTTTAGTAAATAGTTGATCTTATTGAACTTTTTTTTTTTTTTTTTTTTGGATCATAGAGTTTATCTAACTTTACTCATGGTAGCTTGTGGGGCTAGATGCTATTTGTCCTATTTTCTAAAATGATAAGTTTCTCATTTACAATTATTCAATCCATTTCTCCTCCCTTATTCACCTTTAAGTTTCTAAAAAAACCAAAATAGAGTTATAAATATATTCTGGTTTCTTAGAAACTCTTGAAGAAGGATAAAGTGAAGAAAGAGAGGGATAAGAATAGATATTTGTGAATAGTTACTTTTTAAGTGTGTTTAATTAGAGTGGCGCAATGTAATTTAGGGGCCAGTACAATAAATTACATACAACAGGGGAGGGGGAATCGAACCTGGGACCTAATGTACCCAGGGTCTCAGTCTTAATCACTAGGTCAAGACCTCATTGACAGGGTAAACTGTTGCATAAGAATGCTATTGTAACCTAGGATGGATAACAAAATAATATGAGTAATATGGATAATTCATAATAGGAGTGTACAAGCTACCGTTGCAAAATTTCCTTCACACATATGTGTGTTGAGGACTTCTACAGCAACGAAGCGTTTTATGATATCAAATATCTAAAACGAATCGTACGAGTATTGAGAACTAGACGGACAAACCTTCTCAATCCTCATTATATCAAAAGTAGAAAAATCTCGAAAACGCGCACCGCGCAACAACCATGGCAGCTGCATCAATGGAAGCAACGGCCTCTATCTTATCTCGTCTTCCCACTCCTCACTCTAAACTTCCTTCTCTTTCTCTCTCTCCTCTCTCTAAATTCCCACCATCTCATAAACCTTCTTCTTCTTCTTCTTCCCTTCGTCTCCGAATCTCCATTCCCACTCTTCTTCTCCCCCTCAAAACCCCTCTCAAATTTCCCACTAAACCCTTTTTTGAACTGCGCTCTTCCGTTGAGGAAGCAGTAGTATTGGAAACTCCCGATGAAACTGAAACTGAAACTGAAGATGGGAATCAGAAGAGGAAGCTGTATGTGGTCGATTTGCCTTGGTCTCTCTCTTCTGATGACCTGAAGAAAACCTTCAGTGAATGTGGCACTGTCAAGGATGTTGAGGTTAATTCATTAATTTAGTTTAATTTTTGGTGAATTTTTGCAGTTATTTTGTGATTTTTGAACTGGGTTTTTGATTTTGTTTAATGGGTTTTGTTCAGCTTATTAAGAATAAAGATGGGAGGAACAGGGGATATGCTTTTGTTACCATGTCTAATGGGGATGAGGCTCAGGCTGTTGTTGATAAATTCAATTTAAAGGTAAGTACGAGTTATCCCCTTTTGCGTTTTTTTTGATTGAATTTGTTTTCTCATGTGCCATCATCTTCGATAGGACATTGTATCTTATCCTTACTTGTCCAATCAAAAGAGTACTAGGTTTCATGAATATTGAGCGCTATACTAAATTCCATGGAATATGTATTGATTTGTATGGTAAATGTCATGCATAATTCAGGTATTTTGATTGGAATCAGTACATTTTTCATGGGTTATGGTCTAATCTACTTGTGTGTCATACATTCGATGTTAATGACTTTAAATGTATGGATTAGCCTCCGCAACTGTAACAGCTTTGATGTGGTTTCCATGTCAAATGGGTATTAAGTAGCATCCATTGCTGTGCCCTGCTCAGATATGGTTGAGTTCTTATGCTTTTGATTGGTAAATGGCAATTGAGAAAGATCACTCAATTATAGACTTGAAGTTCTTATTACTAGATACTACATTGTTATCTGACTGTTCACTAATGTCATTAGGAACAAGCTTTGACATATTCATTGATGTTGCTACTATTGGTGGTTCATAAGAAGCAATATTCATGAGAAGGCAAAGGTTGTCAATAAATAACTACAAGTACAGGCTAAGTTTTTCAAGTGTGGCAATTCTTAAGATGTAAACTTTTAGGCACATCAAGGGATGGCATTTGACACAAATTGAACTCCATCAAGAGTATAATTGTTGTTGTAGTCCTAGTAAGCAATTTCCTTCAACTGTTTACAACTCCTAACTTATAATTTGATATATTACAATGAAGTTTTCTTGATAAGCTATGTTATTTCGACTATTCATTTTACCTCACGTACCCGTGTCGGACACTAGACGCTCCAATATGGGTATGGAATCCTTACCCGACATTTCATTTGTCATTCCGACACTTCCATTATTTAAACCACAAATTGGTAGAGTAAAAGTTTAAAAAAATAGGGAGAAAGAGCGGAAAGTTATGTGAGGTATGCTCACAAGTGGGCTTGAAAACATATATTTGTCTATATAAAATCTATGACACGTCTATTTGCAACAATTTTAGTGTGAAGTGCACATAAGTATATCTTTTAGAATCAAACTCATGTTTTATAATTGTCGTATCCCCGTACCCGTGTCCAGATTTAGGACAGTGTCCCACTGTCCAACAGTTTGAGCCATGAAGAGTCAGACACTTGGATCCGTACCCGTACCCGACTCTCGTACCCGTGTCAGGGTAACATAGTTGATAAGTTAATTCATATTTAGTTGCTTGCACAATAATTTAAGAGAAACTTATTTGAAATTGGTGCCTCAAACGCTCTTGTATAGACTAAAGCATGATAATAAATCCTTCTATGTCATCGTTACTTTTTCTCACTCCATGCTTTAGGAGTAGGACAATAGGTTAAGAGGTGCTCTATGGTGTAATGGTAAATCAAGTACTCTACGACCAACATGAGGGGTTGTGGAGTGAAACTAGTCTTATATTCCCTCCGGTTTCAAATAAGTGTCGTTTTAGGTTTGTGCACACTAAGAAAATAAGTCAAATGACTAAACTATCTTAATTTAATACTCGTTCCTCTCAAATTATCTGTCACTTTAACTATTTTTTCTTTTGTCTCGAAGTACTTGTCACTTTACAATTCCAATACAACATTAATTGCTCATTTTCCTAATGTACCCTTGTGGTTTATTACCAATTTCACCTAGTTTAAGTTAGCAAGGGTAGTGTATCACATTGTTTAAACTACCTCTAAAATTTATAATTTCCTTAATATGAACGCATTAACCTTAAACAACTGTTATTTTGAGAAGGAGGAAGTTTGTCTTGCAAAAGGTTGAAGAGAGTAGAAAGTGTGTTTAATGTGCGCTAAAATGACGTTTATTTAAACCAAGAAAATTTGCTAAAGATGGAGGGAGTATCAGATTTAGGATTGTACTACATCAAGGTAAGTTGCTTGCCTTTTTGTGTGTGTAGAATCTATTTATTGCCTCACTGGACGAGGTTAATGGTTGATAGGTTGGTATACTAGGGGAGTTGGCTTTTCCGGGTCAAATCTGCATGGTAGTTCGAATAGTTTCTGTGAGATTGATAAAAGTTCAATTTAACTTCATACATATTGGTGATGGCTGATGGGGGACTTGGTCCCTGATGATTGGAACTTTTGACTATAAGTAAGAAGTATAGTTCTCTCTTCTATGCATCTATGATCTATTGTGCTTTACTGTCGGGGGGAAGAACTAGTTTATAATCCATATGAGGAAAGTGGTGGAGGAGGGGGAATGGGGATAAGAATGTGGTAACATGTAACTTAATGTGTGGAGAACCCTTCTCCACTGAGTTAAGTTAAGAACATACATTTCCACACCACAATCAATAAATGTGAAGAAAAACTAATTAACAGCATTGCTGGCTCCACGCTCCTGGCATAATGAAGAATAGTAGTATCATCTTGATACAGCATGTGGCTAAATAGGATAACATGGTCAAACCTCTGACAAAGCCGATACCCCTTTTATTTTTTGGGTGAAATGTCACCCTTTTTTGTGTGTAATAACTCCACCATTTTCTTGTAAAATGAGAGTGTGTGTTAATAAAATAAAATAAAAAAATATTGTTTACAAACTCACCTTAGTGAAAACTCGTCATTTTTAGCAAAAGCTCACCCTTTCAAGTGCGTCTCATCATTTGCTTTGGTTGAGACGCATTTCATACAAGACAACCTGTCTTTTTATTTTTTTTTTCTTTCTGTTTTCTGGTTTCTGTTTAGATAAAGAGGAAGAATATATTAGTAGAAACCATGAGTAAAATCTTAGAGGACAAGGAGCCCTCTTAAGAAGAACTATTTACACATCAGCCCAATGGTGAACAAGAAGCTGTGAGATAGGATAACTCTCAAAACAACCGGCAGCCTTAGTCCAAAGAGAAGCTAAAAAACACTATCCTGTCCCACACTCCATCAACAGGCATAACCTATCGCTAAAGACCCGGCCATTCCTCTACAGCCAAATACACCAAATGGTCACAAAGATAGCATTCTGCCACTACACCTTCTTCTCCTTTCGCCCACCAAAGCTGTCTAGTTAATACAAATCTTGCCTTTGGTTTGTAACCATGTCCGTAAATATTAAAAATCAAGATTGCCTGGATTTTCAAAAGAAGGATTGAGGTATTGTCATTTACTCCTTCCATATGTGTTCATTTACCCCGTCAGATGTCAACCACATTCTACATGATTTAGTTTGAAGATGAGTACATTCTTAGCTTCCTTGCAACAGAGGTGGGAAGTTATGGCAATGCTTTTTCAATTTGAAGTGTTTGACTCATATGTAATAGTTAATTTTCAAGCAAATGGTCTGCCGCTATCATGTGTTAGGAGAAGTTCACCATTTTTTCTGACCAATTTGGCACTTTGTTACCATGGTGTCTTTGTGAAGTGACTTGTTCCCACTCTTCTTTCAGCTGAAGGCCCTTTGATGAATAGGGTATATGTGCAATCGTACACCACTATATTCACATGTCCTTAGGTTTTATTTTGATCACACTGAATCTGTGTTTCTGTTATTTCTTCTAACCCTTCTTGAAAAGTTCATGGCTTCATCGGTTTATTCTTCTTGGCGTTTTTAATGTCCCATGTGTTCTACACTTGGCCGACTTCTCCAGTGTTTGTTCCTTTGATCGATGATTAACTTGAAGTTACCTTTGTTATGTTAGCAAAACTACTTTTTCATTTCTTTAGATCCAAGGCTGTTTATAAATCTCTTCAAGGAACTAAATCAATTAGCAGTTAGGTCAGTCATATGACTTTGTTGAGCTCGCCAAGAATCCTGACGAAGCTTTATTCTTTCTTTCAGCAACTATAAAACTCTTAAGAGATTATTCTCCTCTTGAGCATAGTACTAAGATTACAATACAGATAATGAAATGAGAATTTTTGGCAACTACATGATACATATGATTATCTTTTCTCAATGTACTAAGTTTTTAGATATCTATGTCATGAACCTCACATTTCTGATTCTGTAATTCAGGAATTGTCTGGGAGGACTATTAGGGTGGAATTTTCAAGGAGATTAAAGAAGCCTCGCCCTCAACCTGCTCCTCCTGCACCTGTAGAGACACGCCATAAGCTTTATGTATCCAATCTGCAATGGAAAGTGAGATCCAATAACCTCCGAGAATTCTTTTCAGCTGAATTCAATCCAGTATCAGCAAGGGTTGTTTTTGAGAAAGCTTCAGGACGATCTGCTGGATATGGATTTGTCTCATTTAACACGAAGGAGGAAGCAGAGGCTGCTATTTCTTCCATGGATGGGAAGGTATCATTTTTGTTCCTTATTATTTGTTCTCTTTCAACCTAGACTGATTAATAGTGGAAACCCTATTATACTTAGGTTGCATTTATGCCATGTTTGACATGATATTTGTGCTCTCATTTCATTTGGACTTTTATTTCTATCTCACTGCTCCTGGCTTTGTTTATTCATTTTAATTGATGATCAGCTTAGCCCTTGAGCACATTTAATAATTGGTTAAACCTTGTTGCGTGTGACAAGATCTTCACAACTTTTGATGCTATTTCTACTTTCCCAGATTATATAATGTTTCAAGCTATATCTGATGTAGGAACTATTGGGCCGACCAGTTCGCTTAAAATTCAGCGAAAGAAACACCGAAGATAAAGTGGGAGACAAAGAAGAGAAAGACAATTTGAATGAATCTGTGAGTGAATCTGGTGAGGAAGAAACTATTGAAGGGCAGCCTGACAAGTCATAAGACTGGATGCTGAATTTTAAAACATCTGGTGACAACAGCATTCACTTTAATTTTGCAATTAGAAGAATGCAGTCGTTCTCTCCGGTTACTGGTCCGTACATTTATGCTCCATCTTATTATTTGTCTGCTTGGGATATGTCACAATTTTGTTAATTTCTTTTGTAATTTTTTCTTCAATCTTTATGAATGTGTGAATATTTAGCTCACGTCTCATGCCACTTATAGAAGTCCAGAAGTAGAATTAGTGTCTCCACCGGGGAAAAAAAAAAACAAGAAATATAGACTTTGGTCTATGAACCACAAGCTCATTGCAAGAGTCAGATTAGTTCAATATACTCATTTGAGTTTTGAGAACCCAAATTTGCAAACCATCTCCAAGATCTTATGGTTTGGTTTTTGCTTCTCTTGGACTTCTGCATTATAATCCTCTTATAATTGCCTTACCGAAAGGTATATTCACATTTTAGCATATGTTTGTTACCCCAGAGTGCAGTTGTTCTGTCCAGTGCACTTGTCTAGGTTGCATTGACGCAAGCACAGGGAGACGTTATGCATAGTGAAGAGCCTGATGTGGCGAACATACATGTGTTATCTTGTCTACGTGTTGGGCACGGGACAAGACACCTGTCTGGGATGGCCGTGTTAGCTGTCAGGAGAGTTCTGTTTTGTTTCTAAAATCTGTTGATATTAGAATCCTACTAGCTAGTAGTAACTCATACTAGGTACCTTATAGCTAGAATCCCTTGCAAAATATGTCTTCCATGTTCTCGTATTTTCGATGATGTCATCTTCATACATATCATTTCTTCTCCTATTTCCCATGTCTGTATTGTCTTTATTTATTTCTTTATGCTCGTTTGCTCTTTGGATTTCACTAATTTTACCTGAGCTAGATTGATTAGAGTTTAGAACCGGCTTCCTCTATTCTCTTCACTTAATCTTAGTTGCCAACAGGTATGACATAGAGTTGGTCATGACTTCACGTGGAGCTTGTGTAATTTAAAAAAGGCAGTTTTTCATGTAGACTTGCCAAGCTATAGTACTCGCTCAGTTGCACTAAGGATTTGGCCTGCTAGTACTCCCAACTATTGTCTTTGGTATTCCCAGCAGTCTCCTCATTAGTAATTTCTATCACCATCTACTTTCCAACCAGGCAACCACCTTACTTCAGAAATGTTTAAGACAGCCATGTCTGGTTGTGGAACTCGCCATTTTTCTGGAAATTTTGCAAGTTTTTGGCTTTAATTGAAGTGTCAAGTGCCTATATCCATGTCGGAGTGTCAAGGACTGGCAAAATGAAGAGTCCAAGTAACATAGCTTATATACAAATGATCAGTCAAGATTGGTAGGTTAGCCACGAGCCAAGCTGTCAGTGAATTATTTGAGTTCTTCTACGTTAGGAGCCCATTTGTCTAAACTCGTTTGAAAAATGAGCCAAGCTTGAGCTTTCTAGTCCTACTTGAAACCCCGTGATCGTAGATGAGCTTCTATTTTCTGCTTTCTATAGTTTAAGATTTATAAGAATTATATAATTAATATTTCTCTTGTCCCTATTGACATTATTAAGACAAATTAGTCTTGTTTTTATATTGCTGTATTATTATTATTAGGAAAATTGGTTTATAATAATCTCAACTATTAGTGAGTTGCAGATAATAATCCCAACTTTACAAATTACATAAAATAATCCGAAATATTAACATTGTTGCAAGCTATGCACCTGGATTAACGCCGTTAGTTTTTCCGTTACTATATGCTTATGTGGCACATAAAATTTTAATTTTTTTCACAGTAATATGACTTTAGTTGTAAGTAAGATTGTTTTTTTCTTTGAAAAAAGATGGTGTAATTTTAAATATTAAAGAAATTAAAACGAAAAATAAGTTATAAATTAAATAATTTAATGTTAAAAAAAATCTAAAATTGTTGCCCATTGGTTGTCCATGACGGAAAACCTAATGGTATCAAGTTGGGTGCACCGCTTGCAACAATGTTAATAGTTCGGATTATTTTACGCAATTTGTAAAGTTGGGATTATTATTTGCAATTCACTAATAGTTGAGATTATTATAAACCAATTTTCCTTATTATTATTATAAACCAATTTTCCCACTTTACAAAAAAAAAATTGCGAAAACTACCTTTTAAGATGTTTTCTTTGTCATGTACTACCTATTAACGGAATATCTAACGGGGTTAACTTGGTCATGTAAAATGACAATTCTGCCCCCCTTATTCACTGTGCAACGCAGGTGGTTGTGGTTTTGTTGAAGAAAATTCCCATTATGAGCATGTAATGAACAGATCCGACGCCCGCATCAAACCCCGATGAATCGATGAAGCTAGCAGTTGCAATAGCTTTTCTTCCATCCAAATTTCTCCACCAAAATAATCAATCTTCTTGTCTCTCCTCTTCTGGTCCATCTGCTTCTTTAAATCTCATTAGCTTGCACCATCACCCTCAACCCATCTTCACCACCTCCAATCATTCCCATAGTAACTATCTCGCCCTCCCCACGAGGGCATCCCCACAACCATTGCAAATCTTTGATTCCATATCTTTGCAAAATGAACCATGTGGGTCAAATTGGAAGAGGGATCCGACTTTAAATTCTAGATCTTTGCTCTGATCGAATTCAATGGCTGCATTAGCATTTAACTTCAGGAGGAACACCAAATTACAAAACTGGTGGGAAGTTTAATTTTACAAGAGGAGGGGTATAATTGTCATTTCATATGGCCAAATAAACACCGTTAGAACAATTCTTTTAATGGGTAGTACATGACAAAGAATAACCATGTAAAATGTAGTTTATTTTTTAAATTTTTTTTTACAAAAGGTAGTTTTCCACAAAAAGCGTGAAATATAAGGTAGTTTCCGACAAAAATTTCTTCTTATTATTATTTTTATATATGAACTATTTTATGCTTTTTTTAGTGAAAAAGCAATTAAAGTTTTGAACTACTATATGCCAACTAAATTTGATACTTATTTTATATGTTCCCAAGATTTGATAGTTATTTAATTTAATTTTTTTTTTCCTGAGTGGCAAGATTGATAATTTGATTGGACTTGAGAGAATAAGCCTGACTAACAGAAAACTATAGAATAATTTGTTTTATAAAGTAAATATGCAATTTTTTTTAATTTAGAAAAGCTTGAGTTTGAGCTTGAGCTTGGCAATTCATAAGCAAGTCAAGCTTGAACTTTTACATCTCAAATCAAGGTCGACCTAGACACTTTTATAGCAAACCAAGCTAAAGCCTTCCTATACTGAAGATTGAACTCGATTCAACTCATGGCCAGCCCTTAAAATTCAAGCTGAATGCATGTGGAAGGTAGGATGAACCCAATATATGCTTTCAACAATAGACGTGGGCAACAACAATCAATTAATTCACTACAGAAAGGGATCTTGGAAGTTTTATTAAGGAGTTGTGAGAAAGATGATGTATCAAGTAGTGTGTCATACTGTCATTTGATGCTTTTTATAAGTGATGGTGAAAGTGGAGTCTGGTTTTCAAGATTCAGTTAAAACAAATCATGCCAATCATAACCCACCTCTCTCTCTAACTCCCAAAACTTTTCCTTCAGATTTTCTCAAAAGAATCAAGAGATGGGCAGGGCCAACATACCACTAGGTAGGCTATGACTCCCAAGTTATTACTAATCATTGCTAGTGCTGCTTCCAACGGCGTCCAATAAAAGCCGTGCTGTAATGTGTAGCTTTCATGACCATGACCTCAGGACCATAGACCAAAGTAATAGCATCTCAATTCTCGACTTACAATAATAGTAGTATAATATTGTTACATTTATGGCCTCTTTTGAGTCTTTTGCTTACTGTGGGATAAGGGAGGATCAAATGTCTTGTATTGCATTTGTAGAGAAATTGTTTAAAGTGGAATTGCATTTGTCTGACTCACTTTGACAGCTTAGACCATATCTATCATTCAAGATTAACTAGGACTCAGGAAATGGTATGCAAGGTGTGCCACTTAGGTTGTGTATGATAGGGGTTTGGAAGAGACTCGCGTGGTAATTCATAGGGATTGCTCATGGTGATTATATCCTATTGGAGGTTATGTCAACAATTGTGGCATATCTTTATTACCATTCTTTAATTTGACAGTTATGGGGTTGTAGCCAGTCTTGGGTTCAGAACCTTTTTGTATCAGCCTTTGTTTCTTCTGATATTCAATAACAACAATATACAAAAAAGGGTATCCACATTGCACGAGCTTTCAAACTTGAAAGGCCTCGACCTCTTCATGATTTGATTCTCTTTGTTGTCTTCTTCTAATTTTTCTTCCTTTTTCGATCCTTTCATGTTTTGCTTCATTTTCTCGAATATCTTCAGCAATCTTCTCAAGATAGAGTCATATATCCAATCTGGCCGGTCACTTTTTTGACGAGTCAAATTGCATGACATCCCAAGCTAGGATGGAGATTGTTCTGTTTTCTCGAATTAGAATGATGATCTTGGCTTGTGGCTCTAGGACTGCTGCATAGTTTATATGGATATATGGTCCAATTCCAAAAAAGATCTTCAAGAAAAAAAAAAAAAAAAAAGAAGGAAAATGTATGGTCAATGTATATGATTCGGAAGATAGAGGGTCTTATAAAAAGATACCGATCGAGGAACAAGTTACAAGGGTTCTTATAAGTACATGCATGGAGATAAAACTCACCTACCTTTGCTACACCAAATCAGGCATTGTACCAAGGTTATAAATGCCTCTGTTAATGGTGGGACAGAAGGAGAAGGTTATGATGGATATATATTCTGTGTGCCCACAATCCCACAAGCAAAGTGGGATTCCAGCTCGTTATTCCCTTCTTCCTTTTGCCTTCAGTAATTCGTTTACACTATAGCTCTTGGTAGCTGAGAACATGGGACACTTGACAGATACCAGTCACTATGAGTAAGTAACTATCAGAACTCATCTGTATATCAGTATATCTGATTTCTTCTTCTTATGTAGAGCTTCTTAATTAGTGGGAAGAAGTTGTTCTATTACACTTGCGGATGTGTAACCACAGTACACAAATCACAGCAAAATCTTTTAAGTTGCCCTGTCTGGATTTCTCAACCTTGAGGACGAGTGATGGGAAGGAGCATATAGCTTGTCCGAATTTGGTTTATTCTCAATTTTATTTCTCTTTTTTCGGGATAAGTTAATGAAAATGAGTTTAGGGGCACTGACAGAGTCCTAGTGGCATTCCAACATACAGATTGTCTTTGAAGCAGATGTTAATTAGGAGTAGTTTTTAGTTGGTAAAGTCAGTAGGGGATAGTACCCTAGACCTGGATTCAAAACTCATCACTGTCGTCCTGTGCCTCTTTACAATTCACAAGAAAAAAGATTACCTTAGAAAAGATCAGAAACTAATATCTAGGAAACTGATGAGTGATTAGGCTGTCACTTATTGGAGGGAGAGATAAAAGGTGTACATGCAAATGATAAGCACCGGGGAAGATACCTTACTTTCCATGTAATCTATGACTGTATGGCTTAAAAGCTCTAAATCTAGGTAAAACATGACTAAAGATTGTGGAAGTCATTAGTGATGCGTCTTGGTTTTCAGAAAAGAACTGAATATAACAGAAATTCACAGTGGAATAGGCATCTTACTTTAGATCAACAACCTTATACTCCGGTTCTAAGAAATTCATGCGTGGAAACCTTATATTAGCTAGTTTTATGCTAGTTGCACCTTCTATATGTTGTATTTAAACTTTGCTAAAAGAGGTGCATTTGCTCTATGAATAATACCTAATGTCTGACTTGAGTAATTTGGGGTCCTCTCTATGAAGGTATCTTGTGGCCTTTAAAGCAGATAATATTTGATAATTATTTTTTCTATTATCTTTTATCTTCTTATTCTCTAAGATGATTTCATGCATACTTAGATCAACTAGATTCTTATCAGGCAGAAATATTTCTTATTTGGCTAATTGTGGGAGATTTAGGTAGGCTTTTGTTTCAGTGTGGGAGTATTATACACACTGAGCTGACATTCTATTGCATATCACCAAAAGTATGATTATGATAATGCTGCCTTTTGTTGTTAGACAGTAGTGCAAATTACTAAGTAATTGTGAGATGGAGGAGAAAATGATAAAGAATTGATGTCACTAATTGGATCATTAAGAAGGGTAGAAAGTTGATGATAGTGGAAGTTAGAGATAATGAGGAATCAAGATCTTTTAGTGCCAGTAGGTTTGCTATGTATCATATAGTTCCCCACACAAATACAAGTGTGGAACAAAGGTAAGGAAAGGGAATATTTGTTTCAAAGGACATGGCCAATACCCACCTGGAGGAAGTT
>BSSO01005275.1:0-13334 GCA_030267885.1 Mesembryanthemum crystallinum | reverse complement strand
AGAGAGTGATTGGAGAGAGAAAGTATAATTTTTTATTGTATGTAAGGGATAGTGGGGGGTAAATAAGGGAGATTATGAGGAAAATATAGTTATGTTAAGGTAAGTAGGGGACTTGATTTTGGGAGTTTTGTTAAGGTAAGTGGGGGACGGAGGGAGTATGTAATATGTATATGCATGCCAACACTTAAATGGATGAAGAGCTATGCCCTTCAAAAGCTGTGTCAGAGTCAATTCATTTTCTTATTTGTGTTTATCATTGTATCTTTCCTTGTGGTCCTATTGGCAGTGCAACAAATCTATTTTTGTTTCTCTTATCGGGCCACACAGTAAATTAGGTAATATTGGATTTATTTTAACTACCCAAAAGAAAATGTTATTTTCAGTTGAGATGCATATGAATAGTGTTGTTGGCATGTGTTAAGGTACATCTTCTTGCATTTGAATACAAAGCATGTCTTAGCAGTGCATTTGTGTTAAAGCTATTCTTTAATGTATAGTTTAAGGACGAGATACTACATCTGTGGTTCAATGTTTATGCTGGAATACATGCATAGAAATTAAAGTTTATCGTGTCAAAGCTATTCTTTGCTGACCATGAACATTTTCAGGGGGGAAATTTGTTCCATTAACTTGACTGCTAGCTGTACATTTTATTTGGTTGGAAATTATAAAATATTTGTTCATCTGTGACTGTTACTCTGTGAGTACATGTCATGCTAAGGAAGTGTTGTTCAACCAACAGAACAATCAACATTGAGTGACATTTCTTTCATTAAACTTTAAATGAGCAGGTGCAGGAGGTTTCC
This sequence comes from Mesembryanthemum crystallinum, assembly GCA_030267885.1. Taxonomy (NCBI): domain Eukaryota; kingdom Viridiplantae; phylum Streptophyta; class Magnoliopsida; order Caryophyllales; family Aizoaceae; genus Mesembryanthemum; species Mesembryanthemum crystallinum. The sequence continues at coordinate 12,528 of BSSO01005275.1, read as the reverse complement.
TGAAAACTCATAATTTCCTTCAACCACTAGAAGGAGAAGAGAAGAATGCGCCTAAGGAAGACAATTCAGCTGACATAAATATTGAGAAGCCTCCACCAGCAGCTCCCCCTCCTTCAGTTGTGGAGCACTCATTGCCTGGAGGGATAGGAACGTATAGTATAAGCCACATTTCCTATTTCAATTCAAGGGTACCAAAGCCAGAGGAGAATGTCTTCACAGCGGCTCCGGTGACTAGCAATGACAGAAATGATGAGAATTCAAACTGTAGCTCCTACACAGGAAGTGGTTTCACCTTGTGGGATGAATCTGGAGCGAGGAAGGAAAATGTGGGGGACGTAAATGTCGGAAAAGGTATACTCCATATAAACTTCAATTTATTCCGGTACACATATAGTGGCATGTATGGATACATACAAGCAACTATCTGGCTCCTTCATCTGGATTGGTTGGTAATGAGCATTTTAAAAAGAGAAAGGACGAGAGACAATGATGGACACTGATAAGCACATAATACAACTTAGAATTAGCATTACATTGTAAGATTTTTGGCTAATAATAACACATAGACCTTGCTTTAATAAGTATTTTTCTAAATACTAGTACTAAAACTTTGCAATATAAGACAAACTAGATGACCCCATCTGGAATAGAGTGGTAATGCATGTGAGAGTCCTCAACTTTGAAGACCCTCATCTGCTCAATTTCTCAATGTATGCATGGAAGCTGATACAAAATGTCCGACGTGGATGATGCTTGTAGGATACACATTATTAAATGTGGTTCTGATACTAAACAATTTTAAATATGTTGCACATTTATCTCACACGTGTCTTGTTCATTTCATAATAAAAATAGTAGTTATATCATCACATCCACATGTACAAAAAAAAAAAAAAAACAGATGGCAATTAATACACGGGAACGTAGTAGGTGCAAGTGGGCAGGGCTAATTGACATAAAGATGTAAGTTTTTAAGAGGCTTGCTAGATGCTTATGAAGCCAACTTAAAAGACTCTAAGTATGCATTAGTACATCAACGGAGTAAAGAAATTAGGGCATTATATTGTGACAATTTGAAAATAGAATGTTGGACAGTTTCCTGAAAAGATGTAATGTATCTACTATTTTGTGGTTGGGACTGGCAGTGTACTGCTGAAGCTTAGCATCCTCTTAAGTTTGATGCTATATCAAGGTTTTAAAAAGCTAAGTTCTACACCGAAAAAGAATTCTTGTTCTTTCTTTGAAATGAGGAGTTCCTACTACTGCTCCCTCCTTATCAAATTAGACTTAAAAAAGAGAGTTTCAAGTATATCGCGACACCAAGTTGTTCCCTACATGGTATTACCCAGCAAAAAACTCTTGAGAAAAGAATGATGTATCATCTGTATAGAACTCAATGACTCATGTGCGTGCTACGGGATGTTGTAGTAGACTAAAGAATCCTTTTCCACATAATACATACCAACGCTGTATAATTTTTGATGCATCCAATACAACCAGGCAACCTTGTAGCCTAATTTAGCAAACTGGCACTGGCAGATGATGTAAGTAATAAAATATAGATTTTTTCATTATTTTCTCATTCAGGAAAAGAGAATGCCATTAGGACCTCGGTAAGAGCACTTACATTCTTATTCTGCAAATTGATTTTGAAAGTTCTCCATTCTTTATGGCAGAGTCAACAATCAAGGTTGGCCAATGGCCTTTGGATCGGCCATCACAGTCTTCTTCGAACCACCGCAGCAGTGTCAGCCCTCTCTCTTCTCAGTCAGTCACTTATCTCTTTTCTCTCTGCTCACTAGCAAAATTTAGAAAATGCACAGCTGACAAAGATTTCTGGAATGTATCAGGGCACTTGTGCAGAAGAACCAAAGCTTTATGGACATGATCAAATCAGCAAAGGGGCCTCATTCCATGGACGAGGAGGAGGAAGAGGAATTGAATATCAAAAAGGAAAGCAGCTCTTCACAAAAAGGTTGGTAGTTTTTTCCTTTGTGTATTACGATTGGGTTTTTGTATGGATTATTCTGAGTCTCTGTTAAGGAGAAATATGGTGGCAATAAAGTAATAGTTGACTTCACTGACTAGGTGGTTGTAGTTTTTCCTGTTAAGAGAAATCATAACTGAATTTTCAGTTAAGATCTGGATCGTTTAATAGAAGAATCATTTTACAGGTGAATTGCGCGTAAAAGTTGATGGAAAGAGCTGTGACCAGAAAGCTAACACTCCACGGTCCAAACACTCTGCAACGGAGCAACGAAGAAGATGCAAAATAAATGACAGGCAAGTGTTACCTAGTTACTAACTTACTATGCATCAATTCATTTGTTTCATATAGCCTTGGCTGCATGCACATATTAATTCAAAGCACTGCAGGCATGTGAATCGGTGTAGATTCATTCTATTCTGGCCTCTTCAAATGACCCTATTCTATTAAGTGATTCCTAGTCTTCTACAGTAAAGCTTTTCAGTTTATCCCAAGTTGCCAACTGTTCTGTTATAATTCCTCCTTTTATGATTTTTTTTAGTTACATAATGATTTTTTGAATGCGTACAAACAATATTGCTTGTGGCAATAAAGGGTTTCCAAAGGTAAAAAAAACCATTCTTATGGAAACTGTTCGTTTCTATTCTAATTACAGGATAAAGTTCATGTCTGAAATATCATGCCGCTATGTTTTTGAATTTTGATCTCTCCTGTAAAAGGTGTGACTTGTAATCTTGAGATTGTGAACCATTATGAGGTGTACAAGAAGTTTGAAATTGTGAACTTAGTTCTTGAATCTTGACAAATTCAATCACAAATTACACTTGGTTGTCGAATTATGTGCATTTGTTACGAAAATACGAACCTTGTAGCTTTTATTAAAGCTTTAAGCTGCCTTTACAGATTTCAGATGTTGAGAGAACTCATCCCTCACAGTGACCAAAAGAGAGACAAGGCATCATTCCTGTTAGAGGTACACACAAAGGACCTTCCTGATTTAACTATAATTCTACTAAAAAGAAAGTTCATTTACATCTGGTTGTTTATGTAGGTCATCGAGTACATTCAGTTCTTACAGGAAAAGGTAAATAGATATGAAGGACCATACCCTGGATGGAACAGTGAAGCAGCCAAATTCACCCCATGGGTGAGTTTATGAATGCCTTTTTCTTAAAATATGCAACAAAATTGAATACTAGTTCTACAAGGCATATCAGTAATTTTCTCGATTTCTCATTTGTTTGATGCAGACAAACAACAGTAGGCCTAGTGAAAACTTGGTTGATCAGTCTCGAGTTGTAAATGGTGTCGCCAGTCCTGTGTTAATGTTCGGTGCCAAGCTTGATGAGAAAGCTACTACTGTTCCAATGAACATCCAGAGGAATCCCCAAATTATAGCGGAGTCTAGTGTGACTAATGGTATCAATTTCAAGACAGTGGATCAACAATCTGGAATGACAAATAAGGCAGTACCAATTTCTTCACCACTACAGCCAGATGTTTATGCTCCTATCAGGAGTAGTTGTGCAGTAACCCAACCGACCACTCGTCTCCCATCTGATGGAGACAGTGCATCTCTTGCTCAGTTACAGTTATGGCAAAATAGGACTGCATCTGAACCAGCTTCTACGGCTAATAAATTGAAAGATCCAGAGTTGGCTCTTGAAGGTGGCACCATCAACATTTCTAGCATATACTCTCAGGGGTAAGTAACGTATACTTTGTCTTCGTACATTCAACTAGTTCATGAGTTGGGTTGAGGAGTAAAAAGTTCATTATAATTCTCAACCTCGTAACCTGAAGAATTGGTTGTCTATTAAGATAAACGCCGTAGATCCATTTGCACATGTGCACAAGCTCTCGTATTTCTTTGCTGATCAGAAAAGTTGAGTCAATTGTAATTGGCTCAATGGTGTTAGTCTCAAATTGCTGTTGAATTATTGTACTAGATTTGATCATTTGACACACAATTAGAACTTAACTTAGGATACTGTTCGTCAATAAATTGAAGCAAGCAATGTACAGCTTTATTGTAGACCTTAGTTAATCGTGTTTAGCTTGCTTGAACCATTATAATCAGACAAGATTGATTGTGCCATGACCCAAAGACTCAGTAGTATATAGCAATGCATTAGGGGTTGGAGATCATCGAGTCAGTGACAACTGTATCCCAATAGCTGAACATTTGTTTGCTAAATGTAAGTTTAATTGGAGTAGAAGCATTTCCATTTTGACATTATGTGGCATGACTACACCCGACAATGGTATTAACCGGTTTTTACATATGCAACTGAAACAACTTTGTTTAGATCTCAGCAGCTCACTGTCCTTTGTTTCATGAAATGAACCTAAACGGGAAAAATAGAACTTCATATGGTTTTTACTACAGTAACTTTTACTAGCGGATAGAAGCATCAATGTATTATGTACCCATGTCAATGTCTTCTTTGTCCATCATGTTATTCACTTGATCTTGTTTCCTCTGTTCTGTACTTGTATGATAAACCTTCTTATATGCCTTCAACTTCTTCAAGCACCTTTTTTGTTTTGTACCTTGATGTCTAAATTGCTTCGATTGTTGATTGAATATAGGTTGTTAAATACCCTTACACGAGCTCTCCAGAGTTCTGGGGTGGATTTATCACAAGCTAGCATCTCAGTTCAAGTCGACATAGGGAAACGAGCAAATAATAGTCAAAATTCCCAGGAGCCTATTGAGAAAGTACACAACAAAAACTCTCTTTGATGCTTCAACCAAATTACAATAACAAACGTATTCTGTTCTTCAAATCTGTGATAAAACTGAAGCCAAATTACTTGTATTTTCATATCCAGGCTGCTGAAGCTCCAGGTAGCAATCAATCTCTATTGCGTGCCAGACCTGAAAGCACCAGCCGGGAATCAGATCACGCAATGAAGAGGCTCAAGACGGGCTAAAATTCAGCTCGAAAAAGTTCAGTAAATTCTTTTTTTTTGCTACGTGATCACATCATTTTTTGCGCGGTTCTCCTGGTCCCTCTGGTGGTTCATTCATCTCTTTTCCTAGCCCAGAATAACCGGTCGAGAGCTCGAGCCAATTGTACATGTATTTTTAATTCTTAATTTTTTTTTTTTCGGTTTAATTTTAGTCTGTTGGGACTTGGCAATGAAAGAATATAGGTAGTCCCAACGTGAACATTCATTTATTTTTCATATTTTTCAGTTGGGCATTTACAAAGGCTTCCATAGTTAGTACTGTATGAGAAGCTGCCTTTTGATTCAAAAAGCTTCTAATTTATGAGAAGCTTTTGGTACGTATCTATTTGATTTCGTTGACTTGTATTTTTGGGGGTTAGCTGGTCCTTTAAGATTTATACTAATAGATTACTTGATTTTTCTTTTTGTAATTTTTTATTATTAATTGTACTTGCTATGAGAAGATTATGTTGTAAACTTGTAATGACAGGATGTAGATTATTGTTTTTAACTAGTGGAAATTTTTGAAATTTATCTTCCAAATTACTATCACCTTCTCCGTTAGGAATTAATAGTACTATTGATTTTTAATGTCAATTTAATCTTTTAATTTATCGAAAGATGAATTTAGTTTGATTGTTAAAAAGCATATGATTTGTTTTGTAAATTTTTGTTTTACAAAATATTTTAATCAAATGCTTTCCTACGATACTATTATTCCTTTTTTCGCCAGCATGCAGTGATTAGGGCTCGCGTCGAATTTTATCAAAAAAGTTAAGGCCTTTCAAAATTGATGAAAAATTAAGGTCATATTCGGGGCGGTTGGCAGTTGGTATTTTTTTATTTTGAAAATTTTTCAACTTTTTGTAGCAATTTAATTTAAAGGTGAAATCTTTTAGAGTTTCTTGCTTAATTTTCAAAACTGACAACAGAAAATTGAAATCCAAAAAAATATTTTCAAAAACTGGTTTTAAGTTTTAAAAAAAATTGAAAATTGGCAACTGGCAACCATGCCAAATAGGGCCTAAATCTTTAACGAATGAGAAATACATTTTTATGACAGGAAAATTTGACATAAATATTCCCATCTATTGGGTGTTGAATGAAAATAATCCAAAATTCAACGTAATTTGGGGAATAATCCTAACTATGCAAACGTGTCATAGCAGTGGTCCAACCTTTGATGGAGGCTAACTTTGTTAGTAGTTGCGCTTACGTTATCGCAACTCACCACCAACAAACCTCCCTCTTAGATCCTAACTGACTTGCCACGTCATCGCAACTGCTAACGGAATTAGCCTCCGTTGAAGGTTGGACCATTGCTGTGACAACTTTGCATAGTTGGGATTATTCTCAGAATTACCTTGAAGATAAATTATTTTCATTTGACACCCAATAGGTGGGATTATTTATGTCAAATTTTCCGATGACACTAAAATTAAGTCGCAAGGAGAGTGCTTTTATTTTCCAAATTTGAAATATGAAAAAGATTGGCCTTGAATTGGAGTTTATGTGCGAGTGATCACCTCACATTCATTAAAGAACAGCTTGGTAGTGGGAGTTGATAGTTGAATTAGGTCTTGAAAGGCAAACATAACTAATTTTTTGACGGAGACCTTGTACAATTGCAGATACATACATGATACAATAGGAGGGAGAATCGTACTTGAAACCTCAATTTTAACCACTAGGCCAAGGCCTTTATTGGCATACTACATTTTATGTCCACCATTTGATCAACAAACAAAAATATACTTTGCCCGTCCCATGAAAATATTTTACACTTTGACTCACATAGTTCTCCAAGATAATAGTTTGACCATAAATATTTTTAGTTATAGAACTTATAATAATATCATATTACTATGAAAGTAATGGTTAAGATAAATCCAAAACTTATAATTTACTTTGTACATCATTATATTTTTTTCACAAACTAATAAACAAAACTTGTTAACTTCTTGTAAAGATTTGTATTGGGGGGGGGGGGGGGGGAGAGTAAAAATACATGGTTTCTTCCAAAAGACCCAAAAGAAATTCATATTGACCCAAAGCAAAAGGTTAAATGGGCCTCTTCCAAAAGGCCCAGAGGGAATCCAATACTGATTGAAATAGCCCAGTCCAGAGAAAAGTAATGCTGAGTTTATTTATTTCGATAAGCAAATGTGGGCTTGCACAGGTATAGTACGGATTTAAAATGTAGGGAGTAACAACCCAAGAGGTGTTGGCCCACTGGTAAACAAACTTTAGCTTATACACCAGGTCACGGGTTCGAGTCTCCTGGGGAGCACCTACACGAATGTAGACACCAAAAAAATGTAGGGAGTAACAAAGAGTTGAACAGATTCTAATTAGGTCCATATTTTGTGCAAGATATTCGAATATTTTTTTCTAGTTTCCTTGTTGATGTGATATTAAAGATTGAATTTAGGAGATATTACCTTGTAAGCAATTGAGATATTTTCCTAATTGTGTGCTGATATGATTTTAGTCGAGTTTGGCTAAAACGGAAGAATTCCTAAGCAGCTACAAGATAGGACTATATTGGAGGAGAGATATAAATAGATCGGTAGACGAGGTCTTGAGCACATAAACCCTAACAAATTGTTTCTACTGCTTTACCATGTTTTTCCCGTTTTTCGCACTTTAAACCCTAGCAAATGCTAATTCAAAAAAATGTGGCAACTGAAATTTCCCAAGGTTGAAGACAAATAATACTCAAGTCAATGTCCTAGTGTTTTGGTATGGAATTACGATCAGCATCATGGTATGAATCAACCTCTCATGCGTGCTCCTTCATGCTATTGTTGGTATGTATGCTCTTTCATATTGTCAGTGCTAAATAGGATTTTTCATAACACTCTGAATACGAAAATTCGATCCAATATATATATATATATATATAAATATATATATGACTCATGTTTTTGTTTTCATTTTCTCCATATGATTTTAAATAATCAAAGCGGATTAGATTATGATATTCAATTCTAATCTCTAAAATATCCGTTAAGTTAAGAAAAAAGCATGCCCTTTAAACTTAAAAAAGGATTGTTTCGATGTCCATTATTCACTACAGCCTGAATCAAAACTCATTCAACCATATGAATTAATTCTAAAATATACTGTATATATTCTCTTGTACGTCCACCTTATTATTCTTTTTGAGCAACAAAACAGACGAGGTAGATAGTGAATTAATAGATAAAGACTTAACTCTAATAATTGTTCCCTAATCCACATACTTATAGTACTAACTTTTATATAAACTAATTATCAAAGCAAATGGAACGTACTAACATAAGATTAGGGAAGTATATAAATAAAACTACTCAACCAAAACATCACCATCATCCATGTGGACAATAACACATAATAGAGATCATGCTCTAGAAGTTATATATAATTTATTAAATTCAACTCACAAGGGCAGTTGGAGATATCAAGTACTACCACTTAATTTCAACTTCAAAGAATTGTTCTAACTGCACAATAAATTATAAGTTTATTATTCCACAATGTTTGTGTTTGCAGGTACCAAGTTGGTTTGAAGTGTAAATCTTCCCCTTGCTACTTCGATGAAGAGTCCGTTCCCCCAAGGAAGAAGATTGTCGTTCTTTCTCCTAACTATGTTAATGCTTTGTTTAGTTTTCCAGTAGTGTGAGACACTGATTCTTGCTACTAGTGCAAAATTGGGTATGGCTCCTTATAAATTTATGATTTTTCTTTTTAATACATTTCCTTATGCATTTGAACTTTGTCAAAAAAAAAAAAAAAAGAAAAATCATAAATTTATGCAAGTGCTATTTGTTTTTGACACTACTAAGTTGTTAAGTTTGCACTTTAGTAAAGTAGACAAATTCCAACTCAAAGAATGAAGGACATTACATGTCCACTTCAGAAGTGAAATTTAGAATAATTGATCAAACAAAAAAATATGAAGAGGAAGGGGAACACAATTTGGCCTACTTTAGTGGTTGTGGGAAAGCAAATGGTACTATATGATTTGTCAAATGATAATTAATGGGAGCTTTGTAGTTGTATCTTCTAACTACAGTATAATTAAGAACAAATTATTGGTGGACACTAGACATAATTAAGTGATATGTACTAAGAGAAGTTGGTAACATATATTTTTGAGCAGATTATTATCCTACTAGAAGCCAAAAGTGCTTCCTTATCTCAAGGTGGCTTCTTGGGTCATGCTTATGCAATCTATGAGGTTCATTTGGTTTAACATCTAATAACTCAACTTTACTTCTAAGAAGTTAAGATGGGCTAACGGTTAAAATATCAATTTGTTACTCCATCCGTCTTAAAATTATTGTTGCTTTAACAATTTTTTTNAATATTTGTCACTTTACAATTTCAATACAACATTAATTGCTGATTTTTCTAACGTATCCTTGTGGTTTATTACTAATTTCACTCTCCAGTGCACTTAGTTCCAATTAATGCAAGAGTAATAGAGTCAAACGACAGTGAAGTGTCTAGAATTAAGTATCTCCTTAATATGTGCGCATTAACCTTAAACGACAGTTATTTTGAGACGGAGTTTATTTTTAGCACTTTTAGCTTTTTAGAATTTAAGTTACTGGTGGAAAACAGGCTGGGTGGGAGTAGGAGGGGAGTGCCTGAGAGAGTTTAAGTTACATTTAAGTTACTATAAAATAGGAAAAAAAACATATATAAATATCCTAGTTAATTTTCATACATGATTGATTTTATTTGCAGCAACTTCACTTAGGTACATACATTGGAGGAAAAATATTAGGTGAATTTATTAAATTTGTGGTATTAGGTGAGTATATTAGCTAGATCTACTAATTAATTAACACATCATATTAAAACTGCAATAAACATAAATTACAATGCCATATAATTAATTAACACATCATATGAATAAGCAGAAGAGTAATCATCAATTCGTCAAACTAATAGACTAATTAATAGGCTAACAGCCAACCATTGAATGAAATCATCGATCAAACTAATAGACTAATTATTTTACATTAATATTCAAAATGGCTACTTGGCGAACAACTACATCTCCTGCTAATTAATATTCTTTGTTTAGATATGAAATAAATTACTTGTTTATTATCAACATAATTAGAAAATAAGCAATGTTATAAAAATTACATCTCCTGCATGTCTTCTTGCGGTGGGGGTTGCTTTGCTGACCTCTGTCGCCACCATTATTGTTCATTGCTACGTTGTGACCTCTACTGTAGTTGTTCCCCTAGTAGGCACTTGGGTTGGGCTTTTTGTCAATATGCCCACCACCAAAACTGCTTGTATCTTCTCTTGCTCTTGCCCAACACGCTGTTGTGCCGGTTTTGGATGCGCTCCATGTCGATGGCCTTGTCGTAGGCCTTTTGGGACGTCCCAGCCATAAGCTCTTGGATGCATCATTTAAGCCCATCCTCGAACCAGTCGACCTTATCTTGCTCGTCCTGGACCAGAGTGGGAGCAAATACTGAGAGCTCATATTCGGCCACGATCATGTTGCTTTGCTTTAACTCTTGGAACTTCATTAGTTTCTGGCGATGCAAGGGCCTAGGGTAGAAATGGGCCCTTAAAGCCTTTTAGAACTCTGCCCAACTGAACTCCTTTTGGCAAGCAATGTCTCTTTTGCTGACTTCCCCCAGCTATTGGCCTCGCCTCAAAGATAATAAATCGCCATGTTCACCTGCACATTTGCAGGGCAGCCAGTGGCATCAAAAAGCTTGTCAAACTCGGTCACCCACTTCTCCAACAAGGTGGGGTTAGAGCCTTCTTCATAGGTCGGCGGCTTGAGAGCTGCTAAGTCTTTAAACATATTGGTCTAGGCCCCATCATTGTTGTGATTGTCGTGCGCTCTTGCCTCTCCAAGAGCCAAGACTAGCTCCCCGAGCTTTCAAAGATGAGCTGCTTGTTGAGCAGGTGTTTCGGCCATTACTGATCGCTGTCGTCTATTTGTCAATTTGGGGTAAGGTTATTACTGATAAACCTTATTCAACATAACAACGTTCATAGTAAGCGTCTAATATCTAATTGTCATACATTTTTCACATATTTACATGCATCTCACTCAATCATATATCTCGTTTTTTTACAAACCCGCCATATCTAGCATTCATGGGTAACAATACTCATAAATCGATAATCATTTTCATCCAATAAAAAACATTTAGCGATATTTAGCTAGGGATTAGCATAGACATGCATAATAAATCATATAATAATCAATCATCAAATTTTAATAGTACTCCATAATTAGCCAATCACATACGTACGTTCGAAACAAGGTAAACTTCAAAACAAATTAAGACCAATCCACACATGAAAACAAGTACCCTACAACTAACTTGATCCTCATAACTTGTGCTGATTATCTGAGCTAATGAAAATGATTGGCACTCTTGATGGTCCCGTTTCATCAAAATGGGGTTCGTGTTGGGAGAGGTAGGTTCGAATTTAGGCTGGTTTGTTACTTGCTGCCAATATCTCCTATAAGTTGGTGCATACCTAATCTTCCTAGTGGAGATACTAGGGATAGTTACGGATTCGTAACTACCTAGTTCAGAACATAAAAGAAGGTTAAACGGGTTTACAGGTCATTAATAGGTAACACGATTATTAAACAGGACAGGTTAAGGTCAAGGATATTAAATGGGTTAGGTTTGGGTTGAGACATTTTCGACCTGTTTAACTTTGACACAAACACGAACACGACCCCACACTACCTATTTGATAGCTCGATTTGGGATGGCCAAGATCGGGTTTGCGGGTTGGGCAAGTCTACGGTCACCTTATTGACTTATTGGTTTATTTAGGTCATGACTCTAAGGACGTATTCCCTTATGAACTCACGCTTCTCTTTCCTAAGCCTCTTAGGTAGACATTCAAAATCTTGTTTCTTGGGCCAGGTGGTCTGCTTGGTCCTCATCATACCCTAATATTTTTGTTAATTTAGAATTATAATTATTAACTATTTTAAAGGATTTTAAAGTATTTTTAAAATTATTTTGAAAAAATAAATACTTATTTGGGTAAATTAAATAAACATTAAAGTATTATGTAATTACGATTTGAAAATATTCTAAAGGGGTTCCAATATCTTCTGACATTCCTAAGATTTTGTAATAATATTTAGTTTGCAAATTTAGAGTAGTTAATTAGGAAGGGAATAACATAATCACTATCCTGATTATCATATTTTCCTCATCTGACCACTCCTTGACCCAGTTTAAAATAGCCTGCCTTTTTCCCCTTCATTGTCATTCTCTCCTCTCCGTACACATGCACACAATTTCCTTGCCTCCCTACACAAAATTTCATAACATCGACCACCACCTACACAAACATCGACCACCACCACCTCAGCCTCCAATCACGCCGTCAACGCTATCGTCATTTGTACGTAGGTTCACTGGTATTACTCTTTTCTAACTAATTCGCTAAAATGCTCTGCTTTATATTTCGTTCCACACGTTCACAATCTTATTACCATTTATTGTCCAGCCACCCTCCGATCCAATGACAGCTAGCCGGAGGCATCTCGAGCACTCACTGTAATACCCCGATATTTTTCACTATTTATA
>BSSO01005274.1:0-13335 GCA_030267885.1 Mesembryanthemum crystallinum | reverse complement strand
TCAAAATATCAAAATTTTATAATTTTTCGAGTTTATATAAGTACAATTATTTATGGTCAAAGTGTCGTCTCGAAGACCGTGCAAAATCCAAACGTAAAGATTTTTAAGGAACGGAGGGAGTATGATTATTGGCCTTTATCTCTCATGTGGAACGAAAAAGGGCCACCAAACAATATCAATCGAGGCTAGCCATGAAAGGGTGTTAACTCGATTATTTGGTTCAGTGTTGCCTCTTGCTCCAATATGAAATACTTCTGCTTTTGAAAAACTGTAGTTCAAATCAAGACTGCTTTTAAGGTTGAACCCTTTTTCACCATAATTACTGGCCTTATTGCCTTCTCTTTGCAGTGAAACTTTGTTGAGGTTAAATCAGGTTTGATTGACCTGGATGATCTGAACATGTTTTAATTTTTTATGCTTTTGTGAAATGTACTGTGGTATGTGCTTATTCACGTAAAGTATTCCACAACTCTGGTTATTACTTATTAGAGAAATGAACATTCAGATTCAGATTGGTTTATTTTCCACAATCACATACTATACGATTTATCAAATTTAGCAGACATCAACTACAATTAGCCGGTTTAGTGAAGTCTATGTGGTCTGTCTAAAAACCACTCCATATATTTATGTCCCTCAAGTAAGTATTACCATTATAATAGGGGAAAAAAAGATAGAGTAGTATATATTTACTTGCTCTTCAGTATTAAATTTTTACAGTTCAGGTACGATTTCAGACGTTGATTAAACTATTCAGTTTTGAGCTATCTAGAAGGCCTCAAGAGCCACACCAAGGAAAAGAAGCTCGGCATCAGCACAAAGTCCTGCGTATGATTTGCAGCTGCACTCCTCCGACTGATGCAATCTCTGTTTTCGTCTCTTCCTCTTCATCTCCTCCACTGACACGGGCAAAGCTGGGAGGGTTACTTCCACCTTGAATGCAAGCTGCAAAGCCGGTGGCTTGACGCCTTCGTCAAGCTGAAGCACTCGACTGCTGAAATGATCATTTGTGAGATTAACAGTCAGAGGGACCCATATCTGAATTTCCCTGTTTGGTGCATTGTAAATGTTCTTCCACGGTATCTCAGCGCTGCCAAGAAGTTGCGAGCCACCAATTCTTTTCCCTAGAAAAGGCTTCGCTTTCCGCCACCTCAACTCGACAATTATGTTCTTGTCCTCAAGCTCGGTGACAGTATCCTCTGTTCCATTGCACTCTAGAGAAAACTTGTCATCCCAGATAAGGTGAGCATCCTTCTTGGATGGAATGATTTCTCGGGTTTCGAGCTGAATTCTTCTGTTGTTTCCTGCAGGAAGGTAGCATCTGACAAAGAGGCTGCCTTTGTGCTTCAGTTCCACATTTTTGGCTCCTATCACTTGTAGCTCACATCTAAGAGAGGAGGAAGAGAGAGTATTCATCATATCAGCCATATATATGCTTAGAAGGGTGGGAGAAAATTGGTTTGTTGGCTCGTCAGTTTGAGGGCATTGGCTCTATTTAAAGCGGGAAGATTGCAAGTGTTTGGCAAGGGACAAGTAAGGTCAGATGTGTTTAGATTTCCTGAATTTTAATATGCACTGTGAAATATATGATTGGTTCTTAGTGGATTTGATGTTGAGTGATTTTAGAAGGGAGATAAGATCACACTACTTTGTTATTAGAATAACCCTTTCTGAATCCTCGAGTTGATTTAGTTGATTAAAGTATGAAGTTTTACTTTGATGGGTGGGGGTTTTGTTTGTGTGAGTTGATGCGGATCCTCCATTAATTAGTAGGAAGCTACCTAGACCCACTATACCACAATTAATTAGGAGTAAATTTTAATATATACTCTGAATGATCAAAAGGTAGCATTAGCAATTTAGCAGTAGTTTACTATTCCACCGAATATGCTGAACACAGATTCGGTTTGTGGGTGATCTTTAGACATTATTACTCCATCGTTTCATCATGTTCAGGAGGTCTTAGCACTAATCAAACTTACATAATAGGTGATTATTTGTTGGCTCCCACCATATTTACTAGTAACCAAAGCTAATAGAGGACGTAGGACTGTTATGTAAATCTTATCTTTTTACTGTTAATATATATAGATGTATCAGGGTTCCCATTGAGGTTGAGCCATTCGGTCATATGATTCTTTATGGTATTAGAGATAGAAGTTGGCGGGGTTCAAGAAATGCAAGAACCCTTGAATTGGCAAGTTTGTCTTTCACATGTGTATCAAGAGACAAATGCTGCGACAGATTGATTTGAGAATTATACTTGGAAGTACACCAGATAGCATTTAATTCTAACATCCACCTACGAATGTAATGGATGTTCTGTTGTTACTCCACAAGGTCGTTCTAATTGAGGTCTTGAGGATAAAGTTACCATCTACTATAACTGCACCCTGGTGAAAAATCTCCCACCTTTCATAATGTAGGTCCGTAAGTGGAAAATTTAATCTGTATTTGGTAAACAAAGTTTAAGGGTTCGTTAAAACAAATTTTTTGAGCTGTAAATATTGTCCATCACCTATAGAAGTTGTCCCTATATTACATGATTGTCACATGGTAAAGGATGTATGGAATTCTCTGAATTTGGCCCCCTCTTCAATCTTTCAGTTGCTCTCTATTCCCCTGGCTGTCCACAAATTTGGCCTGTTCCGTAAATTGGCGAGGTATGTCTTTGAACATCTTCTTTGCTTTACATGTGTTGGTGGCTGTGGAAGTGGTGTTGTTAGCTTTCTTGTGATGGGGTTTTTAAGAATTCTATTTTTGCTGTTCACCTTTGCTTGGAGTTGGTTATGAAAAGAGTGAGGAGGCATCGAAAGCTTGGGGGGTCTCCAACACATGTTGTGGACTATCCTTGCCTCAGAGCCTAGTTTAGGTACACCACATGTTTACAAGGAAGCTAACAATTGTGCTGATATATTGTCCAGTTTGGTATTTGTTTATCACCTAGAGAGCATATCAATGCTTCAAGTTCGCAGGTTTTCTATCACCCACTTCTTGAAGACGCAGTAGGCGTCCAACTTACTCTATCTATACATGCCTATGTAATTAAAGCCTAACCTTCCTTTTGTAAAAAAGAATAGGGTAACGACTAACGACCAAGATAAACTTAGAAACTATACATCTAACTCAAACCATTCTATCTAAACAAAAAAATAATCAAATAAGACAAACAATAAAAGTATCTTTTCATTGCTCTTGTTGACAAAACCATCCCTAATGAAAATGCAAGATCCTTAATTAGTTGGGTGGTGAATGGTAGACGGATAGCAACCAACATTAAACAAATACTGAATATATATAACAATACATATGGATGAGAAAAATGAAATCACCACTTGTTTATCCAGCAAAGATTATTAGCCAAATGACACAACTCAAAGGGTTGTTGCAGACTCAGATCACCAATAGTAATTAGTAAATGAGCCAAATCCTATTTGATATTTATCCTATTACAATATGTCCGACTATGCACTTCGAGTTGTAAAGGAGTCTTTCCCTTATCACTGGTTATCTCAACTTGTACTCCCCATTACGCCTCTTGATCTGATCTTCATGTAGGATCTATAGTTTTCAATTGCATGCGGCAAATGCCGATCCCTTCTTTCCAAACGTCCACCTTTTGGCCTCCATTAACATTCAATTCTCATTTGTATAACTCTTCTCGTCCAATTAAATCTAGCTAAAGTTTTTGCTGGCTAGATTTTGGTAAGGATGATCTATTAGCGCAACTATGAGCTGGAGCTTGAAGGACATATGTCAGATAAAGGTTTTGATGATTTCTATAGCTCTAAATATAGTTAGCAGTGGAGAATTTGTTATTTGTTAATTGTTAGCAATGTGTATATTATATATATAATACTTGGGGACTATAACATAATAGATAACATATATAAGAGAATTTTCCACCAACTAGGGAAGAAAGAACGGATCAGATATGCAAAATATTCACTACGAGTACATTATTATGGCTGCCTCATAAACTGCACCCAGTTGGGGTTTGGTGGTACTCGATCTAGTTTTTTGACATCACTGAACACACCCTTCAACCCTTCCCAAACGTCTTTATTTATTGGCTACAATATATCCTAATCCTGCAAGAATTAGGCAACTACTAAGTTTCCTAGAACAATATCAAAGCCAAAATCCAAATAACTCAAGTAGATAAAGTTGGCATGATCAAGATAGCAAGCAGCGAAAAAATTTGCAAACTAAAAAGTCTTGAAATAAGGGGAAACAAAATTCATGATGGAAAATATTATGGCGAAGGTGGGAAATGTAATCACCATCATAAAATCATGCACATCAAGTAGTTTTATGCTTAAAATTAATGAGAATGGTGTAAGAAAGAAATTGATAAGCTAAGAAAACATACATGTTCATGATCATAGCTAGGATTTAAGAATTGACAAACTTTGAAAGTCTCGATCAGATGCCCCCGTCCAATCTAAAATTCTGCTTTTGAAAATCGGTAGTTTAAATCCAGACGGTGTTTTGAAGAGTCTGATCAGATGCCAATCCAATCCAACTGAATCAAATAATTGGTTGGCCTAATTGCCTTTTCTTTGCAGTGAAAACTTGTTGAGGTTAAAAATCAGCTTTATTGGCCTGAATGATCTGAACACGTTCTAAATTTCTGAATTCAACTAGCAAGTAGACCCTGCCCTTTTCATCTCCTTTGCTTTCCTGAAATGTGATGTGGTGCTGGTTTTTCAGGCACAGTGTACAGTGCTACAAAGTTATACCACAACTCTTTGGTTAAGAGAGAGAGAAAAGAACATTCGGATTCAAAATAGTATTTTCTGCAATCATGTAGTATATCGTTAATCAAAGTTAGCATACATCAACTAGTTTAGCTGGTAATGTAAAGTCTCTGTGGTCTTGTACGCTAAAACACGAGTCTAAAAACCACTCTGTATATATGCCTCCTGAGTCCTACCATAATAAATGGGGAAAAAAGATTTATATTTACTCACTCTAGTAGTGTTCAATCTCTACAATTCAGGTACGTTTCAAATTTTGAGTAACCTATCTGTTAACTATCTAGATTCTAGAATGCTTCAAGAGCCACACCAAGGAAGAGAAGCTCGGCATCAGCACAAAATCCTGAGTGTGATTTGCAACTGCACTGCTCTGACTGATGCAATCTTTTTCTTCTTCTACACCTCTTCATCTCATTCATTGACATGGACAAAGCTGGGAGGACTATTTCCACCTTGATCGCGATTTCCAAAGCTGGTGGCTTGACACCTTCTTCAAGCTTAAGCACTCGGCTGCTGAAACAATCATTCAGATTAACAGTCAGAGGAACCCATGTCTGAATGTCCCTGCTTGGTGCTTCGAAGATGTTCTTCCACGGTATCTCAGCGCTGGCAAGAAGCTGTGAGCCGTCTATTTTTTTCCCTAGAAAAGGCTTTGCTTTCCGCCACCTCAACTCGACAATTATGTTCTTGTCCTCGAGCTCAGTTACAGAATCCTCTGTTCCGTTGCACTCTAGAGTAAACTTGTCATCCCAGATAAGATGAGCATCCTTTTTGGATGGAATGATTTCGCGGGTTTCGAGCTGAATTCTTTTGTTGTTTCCTGCAGGAAGGTAGCATCTGACAAAGAGGCTGCCTTTATGTTTGGTTTCTACATTTTTGGCTCCTATCACTTGTAGCTCGCATCTTATAGAGGAGGAAGAGAGAGTATTCATCATATCTGCCATATTGCTTAATTAAGAGAAGGATTGGAGAAAATTGGTTTGTTGGCTCAGTTTGATGGCACTGGCTCTATTTAAAGAGGAAGACTGCAAGTGTTTGGTAAGAGACAAGTAAGATCATATGCGTTAAGATTTTCTTACATTTAATATGCATTGTGAAATATATGATTGGTTCTAGTGGATTTGACTTTAAAAGGGAGATAAGATCACATTACTTTGTTATTACAATAACCACTTCTGAATCTTCAAGTTGATTTAGTTGATTATAGAATGAAGTTTGCTTTGATGGGTGGGGGTTTTGTGTCTCAGACTCTAAGTTGATGCTGAATCCACCATTTATCGGAAGCTACCGAGTAGCCACTGTAGCACAATTACTCAGGAGTATATCTTAATCCATACTCTGAATACATGATAAAAAAAAGCAGCATTATTAGCAGTAGTTTAGTGTTCCATCGAATATGCCGAATACTGATTCGGTTTGTGGGAAATCTTTCGACATTATTAGCTATTACTTCCATCGTTTCATCATGTTAAGAGGAGGGGTGTGTTGGGAGTTCTTGAAATCTAGATAATAGGGTGTTAACTCAATTATTAGCGGTTTCTAGAGAGATAAATAGGAGTATTTTTTTCACTATACATGATCCAAATAGAGTATTTGTAGGATATTACTATTTACGTCCCTTAATAATATACTTAAAGTTAGATTCTTCAGTCTTTATGATGACATATTGACCAAAACTAACTACGCTTGTACTGTATAAATATGGAAGTGAACTCTTTCAACAATGGAGTGAAAATATTGTAATCAAAGTAAAGCACTGTAAAGTAAATATGAAAACTATAAATATCATTTTGAAATGGAGGGAAAATATTGTGAAATAAAAATGAAAGATGTGTTTGTACTCAATAGGAGGTCCAAAGAATTATTGCCATCAAAAATACCTTAGTGTTGCAGAACATTTAGAGACATAACAAAAGCCACATCAATTCAAAATGGCACCCACCATATTAATGGGAAGCTAAGGCAAGATTCACTAGTACTTCACAATAGAATCAATTGGCTTAAGAGGTTCATTTGTTTGATTAACCAAATTTCATGAGCTCAAATCACCATTAGTGCTCCAGATTATATCAAAACCTTAAAGTTAAAGCTCTGAAATTACTTGTGCCCTGCCCTTTGAATGAGAGGTTTTAGATGTGCTATCTCTTATTCAATTCTTCTGATTTATGATCTTCAGCCAACCAATAAGATTGTTTCTATTGCACCTATTTAGGAGTAATATCAACTTACTAGTTACTACTACTTATTGATCAATTATCACATACTAACGTTCCACATGAACTGGAAGTCTGGAACGCTGTTGATATGATTGATTCAAGTCAAATACTAAATCAAGGTTGGGGGTGGGGTGTTTGAGCTTATTATAGGATTCCTGATATTGTAGAATATGCACCAATATATTCCGCAATCACATACTATCATACAATTGATCAAAGATAGCGGATATAGCTAGTTTAGCCGGTAAAGTCTAGATAGTCTTGTATTCAAAACATGAGTCTAAAACCATCACTAGGAAAGAAAAACCTACTTAATCACACCCTCACTACTCAATTCTTACAGTTGAGGTACGCTTTCGCCTTTCAGGAAACTACTTTGTGTTAACTATCAAATGGAATGTCATGAATTAGCTTGCTAGAAGGCCTCAAGAGCCGCAGCAAGGAAGATAAGCTCAGCATCAGCACAAGACCAGCACTGTCCAGCGTATGATTTGCAACCGCATTTCTCTGACTGATGCAATCTTTCTCTTCTCCTCATCCTCTTCATCTCCTCGACAGACACAGGTGAAGCTGGGACTACTTCCACCTTGATTGCAAGCTGCAATCCCGGTGGCTTGGCGCCTTCTTCAAGCTTAAGCACGCGGCTGCTAAAACAATCAGTCAGATTAACAATCAGAGGAACCCATGTTTGAATTTCCCTGTTTGGTGCGTTGAAGATGTTCTTCCATGGTATCTCAGCGCTACCAAGGAGTTGTGAGCCGCTAATTCTTTTCCCTAGAAAAGACTTTGATTTCCGCCATCTCAGCTCGACAACTATGTTCTCGTTCTCGAGCTCGGTCACAGAATCCTCTGTTCCATTGCACTCTAGAGAAAACTTGTCATCCCAGAACAGATAAGCATCCTTCTTGGATGGAACGATTTCTCGAGTTTCGAGCTGAATTCTTTTGCTGTTGCCTGCAGGAAGGTAGCATCTGACAAAGAGGCTGCCCTTGTGTTTGGTTTCCACATTTTTGGCTCCTATGACTTGGAGCTCACATTTAAGAGATGAGGAATTAGAGAGGGATGAATATGAAGCAGCCATAAGAAAATTCAAGAGATGAGAGAAAATAGAGCTGTAGATGATCAAGAGAGGTTGGACAATTGGTTTGTTGGCTCCTCAGTTTGGGGTCATTGATCTATTTATAGGAGGAGAATGGTGATGGTTGGCTAAGGGACAAGAATGTAAGATTACAAGTGTAGTTTTGTGATTTTAATATGTGTTATGAAATATCAAAATATGATTGGCGGTCAGTGGATTTGATATTGGAGTGATTTAGAAAATAAAGAAGATTACTACAGTTACTTTATTACAAAAGAAAAAAAACCTTCAGAATTCTCAAAGGCTAATAACGACCCTAGCCTTTGAAAGTGTTAAATTCTGATATGCACTTGAGTGAAATTTTGCTGTGTGTGTTGTGGGGTTTGTGAATTGTGACAGTTGATGTGGATCCACTATGGGATCGGCAGCTATCTAAGTAGCCACAATCTCAGTTTAAATTCTTTGTAGAAAAAAAAAAAAAAAGCATCAACAGTAAATTTCCACCGAATGAATTATTGAATATGGCTAACATGGATTCCATATGTGGGCATGTGGGATATTTTTAGACATTATTACTTACTCTCCATCTTTCTTTCATCATATCACTAATCAAATTTGCAGAAAAAAGGCGTTGAAATGTTGGCTATCACCACCACCACATCAAACAGTAACTCAAACACGTCTTTTTGGTGTTGACACGTTGAATACTAATCAACTATTACATGATAACTCTCATGTCATCATATTTACTTTAATTAGTATTGTGCATGTGATAACTATTTAGATGAAATACAAGACATCAGATAATAATAATAAAAGGATCCTCATCATCTTTTTAAATATAGTCTTTTTAAGTATTTTTGTAGTCATATTTCATACAGCAAACACACATAATCTAATGATCTAATGATATATATCTTAATCCTAGAATAAAATTACTCCCATAATCATCCTCTGTAAACCGACTATAAAAGGCAATAGAAATTGAAAACAGAACCTCACACTTGGGGACGCTACTCCAACCATTAGAACAATTCCCAACCTTTAAAATACTTTAAAGTTGGAAAAACAAGTCATAAGTTTACTTGGTTTACTTAAAATAAATGACAACCTTAACTTGGTATGCCAGCAATCAGCATGACTGTTTTTGACCATTGACCTATGTCCTCATGCTGCAGCTCAAGTTGTGCTAAATTAAACTATTATCACATTATAATTTGATTGGCTAATAAAAATTATACAAGTGTAAAGTGAAAAATGATGAATGATAATGGATTTCAAAGGTGGACGTTTGAAAATTCAAAAGAAGGGTCGGCATAAGATTAAGAATGAGCCACACCACAACTGGATCTGGGGGAAGTTAAACCCGGGGCGGCGGATCCTATTCCTGTTGTCATCACTCACATAAAATATGGATCTTAAATCTGGGTATTGAAAATAACAGGCGGCGCATGAATCTGAATCGAGATCAGATGATTTTGAGAAATATATACTCCCTCCGTCCTCCATTTACCTTTAACAGAACTCCCAAAATCAAGTTCGCTATTTACCTTAACATAATTATATTTTCTTCGTATTCTTCCTTATTTACCCCCAACTATCCCTTTATATACAATAAAAAAAATTATACTTTCTCCCTCCAATCACTCTCTCTTTTCACATTATTTTAATGTTTCTCACACCCACTAGGGCCACTACCCATTAGTTTAATGTTTATCAACCAAAGGTAAAATAGTCCAAATCACTCTCCTTAATTCTTGTGTGAATAGTGCAATGTTAAGGAAAGTAAGGGAACGGAGGGTATTAAATATTAATGGGCAAAGTAATAGTACAAGTTAAGATAAACCTGTGATGACTCGGAAAAGAACACTTTTTTTACAACACAAAAGCCACAAAGTGCATAGTGATAGTCGCGTAGGACAAGTCACAAGTGTGTGTTTGAATAATTAGAGTACGTTGAATTGAAACCTGAGGATTCGGCTCTCTTGCTAGTGCTAATCAACGATCTTATAGAATCTTCATCACTTGCTCTGTCATTTTACTATTCGATCTTTACTATCGACACCTATCATCATTCATCTTATCCTAAATTTTAGGTGATAGTAGTAGTAACGGTTTTAGGTTTGTTCTTCTTCATCCACTAAATCTTTAAAGTGTGATTTCTTTTGTCAATAAAAGATCACGAAAGAGATGTACTTTGTTTTTATTTATATTTACTTCTTTTATAAAGAATAGTAGTCTCTTTTCCGTTTTAAGTAAATGGTTTAGTTTTTGCTATTACTAAACCTGGGATTAATCGTTCCATTCTTCGATTGTAACAATGCAATTTGTTTCTTTTCATAGGAGAAATCCGAAAAGGATAAACTATAAACGTAAATTTATGTTTATTTATTAAAGATAATAAGGAAAAAAGAAAAAAAAAAGTTGTCTTCTTCTAAAGAGTCAAATCTAATACATCATCTTGTAAGATAGAGATAACATATCTATCAATAACAAACAATGTGTCAATATGATTTGATTAGTAGCCAACTTGCAATTCTTCTTAGTTAACCAATCACTCAGTTAAGCCATTTTATTTTCTTTCTCTTAAGGATATGGCCAACTCTAGCAATGGATTTGGAACATATTGCATCAACAATAATTTGACATACAGAAGATCAGGGGATATGGATTTGCAAATATATAAAGCCAATGTTAGCTACCAAAAACCAAACTCAAGAGTATAATTTTACCTACAAAAGATAGATGTGGCAAATATTGGCAACTAACACGTGGTTGCTCTCTAAGCTAAACACGTTGATGTAGGGCAATTTTAAGCTCAAATTGTGTTCCACCATTCTCGATTGCGCACACTTGGACATTCTTAACCACCGCCTTAGCAACATCTCCCAATTTCATCACGAGTGACCACACCCAATGTTAGCCCATAATCTAATGTCACTGAAAAAGGTAGGAGAAAAGGAAAATAGAGGATCTTCCTTTTCTTTGAAAAAAAAAGGCGCTAATGAGTAATGATAAAGTCACTGAAATCATGGGATTAAGCCCCACAAAGAATAAAGAAATACTCCATTAAATATCTATCTCATTTATAATGGTCCAGAGAAATTACTAAGTAGCATCTCCCAACATACGATGGGTCACATATATATATATATAGTACATTTTAGAGATGGAATATAGATATCTTAACCATAATAGAGATCTCATCGATTTCTCCATATCCTTAAGTAATTGAGATCTTTATTTTCCACATTTTTCTAGTGTCACAATATAGTGGTACCATCATCAATAGAATCCCCAGAAATTTATAATGGAAGATCCTGTACATGGTGTTTCTGTGTGTAACTTTTTTGCTTGTGAACATTATTTTCTCAATATGTACACAATAGCTTTCATATTCAACTATGGGGTATCCTCCTTCTATGAGGTGATCTGGAAAATTTTATTACAAATTTGGCTAGGTCAAGTAATTTACCGATTATGTTAAGCAGTTTTGATGCTTCATCACGTGAATCAAATAATCAATCACTCCTAATGTTTAAAGGCATGTTCACTGATCCTTACCCAAGTCCAGTCCAAAGAGTAATGGGGTAAATAAATATACGGGTCAAAAGTCTTCGCTCACCAAATATCAGCATTTTGCACAGATGATTGGGCATACCCACCCCTGAAACATAACGCATCCCATGTAGTTTAGAATTTACTATGCTGGCCCAATTTTACGGCCTGCCTCATGAACAGTATCATGACTATAAAGTAGGAGTACTACAGTACCAGTAACTATCTAAGCCCATATTTATCTCATTTGCTACTAAAGTTGGGCCATAGCTGTGCTCGATCTAGTAGGCTGGTTTTGTGCCCTGCCCACGGCCCTGTCAGTTAAAAAGTATGGTTTGTGCCCGATCTAGTAGGCCTCGTGTCATGTTGTGTCATGCCGATTTTTTTTAAGGTCACATACATAACCGATTTGTGACTTGTGCGTTACTGCATGGCCAAAAAACAAAAAAAAAAAAATGGGTATTTCTCTGTAGTGTCCCTGTGTTTTTACAAAATTTCAAAAATGCTTATTCTAAAATAAAATTTCTCATGTTACCCTCAAATTATTACGTAAGTGTATTAGGTGACCAATTGTTTAGTATTTGTTAAGTACAATGTGAATTTGCTTCATTATGCTAGCTGAAAATGAAAATGGAGAAAAGAGAAAGCCAAAGGGACAAGATGCGTAAGAGGAGAGAGAAAAACTCAAAGGGAATTGGGGAGTATTTGTGGAGAAAGAAAGTGATTGATTTCATTTGCATGCGGAAGGGATGGGACTAGCGGCTGATAGAAGGTGGGAGGTTGAGTTGGGAAGGGGTAGGGAAGGGATCTGGTGAAAGCGGGTGGCCCACGTCATCACTTAACGAAACTTAACTTTGAATTATAAGGTTAGATGGGCACCATCAACTCATAGTTAATAGTTTGAGGGAAACACAAGGAATTTTATTTTAAAACAAGCATTTTTGAAATTTTGTAAAAGCATATGGACACCATAGAGAAAAACCCAAAAAAAATTTAGCTACTTCGTAAAAGAAAAAAAAAAATTGAAACATTATACCAAACTTGTGTCGCCTAGCTGTTTAAAGTTGTGAGTTTTTTCACAATTCGGGCCAAGCCCGGCATGAGGCCCGGCCCACCAATCATAGGGTCGGGTCAGGTCGTGCCTCCCTCTAACTTGGGTTTTGCCTGTGCTCCATTGGATTAGATCGGACCATGCCTATACTTATTCGCCCCATGACCAACTTGGTCAGATGAATTACTGATTTATTTTGACTAAGTTCGTTAAAGGTGAAATATATACTCCATATAATTTCACGAGGAGCAAAAATAAGAAATTATTACATGGATCCAATGCCAGTCGCATATTTTTGGGTGCTCTCAGAAGCACCCAGCTAGGTGCTCCTGGGAGCCCCTTCACGCTCCACACGCGTGCGTGAGGCTCACGCGCCTAATAAAAAATAATTTTTTTTTTATAAAAAAAGTTTTTTTTTTTTTAACTATGGAACGTAGATTCATAACCGCTATATCGTAGATTCATAACAATATAACTACAGATTTATAACCGGTATATCGTAGATTCATGAACGACTACTTATAAATTTGAATTTTTTTTGATTTTCTTAATGAAATAATTATATTTTTTGAAAAAAAATATTCGATTTTGACTATAGATTCATAGTTATATGGTATAGATTCATAACAATATAACTACAGATTCATAAGTGTTAATTAATGAACAACATTG
>BSSO01005273.1:0-13336 GCA_030267885.1 Mesembryanthemum crystallinum | reverse complement strand
ACATGCATATTCATCACTTTTTCAGGATTATGCAGATTCAGCACCCGTAAAATGTATATTCATCACTTTTCGAAATTCATCACCCATAACATGCACATTCATCACTTATATGGGCTGAATCTTAGCTCTTCATTTTTGAATTAGATGGCCTAGATTTCAAGTTCACACAGTTCGCATATAAATTTAGTTCGCACCTGAACCTGAATCTATATATATATATATATATATTACTCCAAGATTACAAGGGCACCATGTAGAATTTGACAAAACATTGTGCACCATGTAGAAAACTCAAAAATACAAGGTCACCATGTAACACACCGGATTTTTGACACATCTAATCTAACTTAATTAGACTAAATAACCCTTATTAACTTTTTCCTAATTAAAATCTACTAATCCTATACACTTATACACACACAATACACACAAATACACCTATAATTAAAAAATTTCTTTTTCTTAGTTCAACATATTTCCTAAGCCAATTCTTTTTATTCACTCTTATTATTTTATTAACATCCCTAATATAATCCACTAATCTTACTAACTTATAAATTATCCCTAATCACTAATTTATCTAAACTAGCAAAATCACAAAACCCCACTAACACCCAACCTAATGCACACGTAAAAAACAAGAGAAAGAAAGAAATGGAAATCGTGCCTTACCCTAGCCATGCAAACCTAGGTGTACGGTACTCTAATCTAAATCAACAAGCATGGGGTACATTACTCTAATCAAAACCCAAAAGCTAGTTAACTTTGTAACACAACCAATGGGAATTGAGAAGGAAAAGAAGATGGGTTAGAGAGAGAGAGAGAAAATGACAGGTAGAGAGAGATGAAGGCAAGCATGTGTTGTGCAATGATTAGGAATGTAACTCATAGATTGGGCATTCTAACTTTCCATTTGGGGAAGAAAATAATAAGAGAATGAGAGAGTGAAAGAGACCGAGAGAGAGATAGAAAGAAAGAAAGAGAGTGCATGTGAAGGTGAGATTTGCAACTCACCCACTGGGGAGTTGTCAATCTAGGGGATATGGGAAGGATTTGCATCCTTCTAGAATGGAGGAAAGAGAAAGAAAGAGTGATATGTGGAGAAAGAGAGAGAGATACGGGAAAGAGAATGAGAAGAGAAGAGTTGAGGGAGTTGCATGATATGATGAGTTGGGAACTTGGGGATGAGCGAAGTGTCCACCAACCCTATACAATTTCTCCCTCACACACACCATAAAAACCCTTCCATCACTCATTTACGTCTTCTTCATCTCACCCCTTTCACCATTAAAGGTAACCGAGAGAGAGAGAGAGAGAGAGAGAGAGAGAGAGAGAGAGAGTGAGGATGAGAGCTCTAAATACTTAGTGAATTTCTAATCTAATTATCACATTAAAACCCTTAGTAACCTCTCTTTAATTTTGTGCTAATACTAGAAGAAGATCAAGGGCAAGGTGAAGGTGAAGAGTGGGAGCCGAGAGAGGGAGGTCAAGAGGTAGACTAGGTATTATGTTTAACCCTTTCATTCTTTGTTTAATTAACATCTATTAACCCTTATCTAACCCATACTAACTTAAACTCTTTGATTTTTATTTGATTGGTAAAATGATGGTTTTATCTAGTACTATACCTATTATGCCGTGAGGTTTGATGATGAAAGTGTGATTGATCCCTTAGATTTGTGCTTGCAATGGTAATAAATATTAGGAAAAATTTCACTGAGATATACTGAGGTATGGCATAAATACACATAGATGTACCGAGGTTTGTGAAAATACTTTGAGGTATATTGCATGAAACTAAAATACAGCAAGGTATACTCCGGTCAGTTTCCGGTCACCGGAAGCTGACGTAGCATATTTTCTAACTAACTTCAAAGATTTGATACCCAGAATGCCCTTAGTACACCTTAATGTAATTTACCTCACTGTAAATTATCACACAAAATTAAAATTGAACCTTTACAATTGAAATTGACACATGGATTTACACATGTAGACTTGAAAAAGACTGAAATGCCCTCAGTGCTATTAAATTTAGCCTCCAACACATCAGATGAACACTTGGACACACTGATACACAGAAGGTGAAAAGTCCAAAATGCCCCTATTGGCAATAAATTTAGTTGCTGCACACTGAAGTCATCCCTGCTCAACGACCAACACAAATTTCAAAATCTCAACGGCTAGTTGAGGAGTGCAGTTGTCTATATAAGGCAAACAACATCCCAAAAATTCAATAGCAACATAAATCACAGCCACATAAGGATAAACACCAGCTGCTAAATTAATGGCATCCTCTAACTCAAACTCATCAAGAGCTATGTGGAAGAACTTGAAATACAAGAATATCAACTGTCCAAGGTGTTGGGTGAGGGTCGAAGTGAAAATTTCGGAGTCTATCGCTAATCATGGCAACTTATACTATCGTTGCAATGATTGTGATAGGTTCTTGAAATGGACAACTCCTTTGGATAATGGGGGTGTAGAGATGCATGTAAGTGCAAAGAATGCAAGGGAAGATGTTGATGGTGATGCTGCTGAGGTGATGATGAAGATCAAAGACATTGAAAGCCAAATAAAAATCTTCTCAAGGTTGGAAACAAGAGTGAAATTGCTAGCGAACATGTTTCCAACCCTCATGAAGATTATTATGTGGGGAAATGTAATTTTTTCCCTTTTTAATCTAGTGTTATTCTGTAAACATGCTTAAAGATGCATGTAATGCAATTGTAATCAACTATCAAAGTTCAAATGCAATGAAGTATGATTTATGCAACAATCAACACAACACAAGGCATTAAGTCTTTAATCCACAATAATCAAAAATCTGATCTTCCAAATCATGTAACATCATCATAATTCAGTATTTGGTACCCAAAAAATCATACCCCAACTGTTTTGTACCCCAAAATATACCCAACTGATTTTGTACCCACAAATATACCCAACTACATAGAGCATCAATATTTCCCCCATGGTATCCACAAAAGCCCCCTAATATGGACAAAAAGACACAAAAAATGATGTTGTTTGCTTTGGATTCCATATATTCATTCTAGCAACTTCGAGGTGCATCATCTCTGCCAGCAGCCATCCTCTTCAAGACAACCCTCCCAGTTACATCTCTCATTGCTTGCACTATTTCTCTAGCATTTCCCTTGCCTGAGCCTCTTCCATTCCCCCTACCTGAATCTCTTCCATTGCCCGTAGCAGCTATGCTTCTTAATCTGGTGTTCACTCTGCCAACTGTAGTATTAAGGTGTACCAGTGGAACCCCCCAGCCACCATGGATGAGCCTCTCCTATTTCCTTGGCTTGAACTCCCAACATCAGTATTTTTAGTAGACCCCTTACCACCCTTTGAACCCCTACCCCTGCCTCTTCCTTTAGTGATAGGGCCAACACCTGTTGACTTGCATGTCCTGGCATTGTGGCCTTCCTTGTCACACTTAGAGCAATGCACAACTGGAAACCCTTACTAAAATAATCCATTTGACTTCAAAACCCTTACTAAATACCAAGATACATATAACCAAGTCAAACTTTAGCAAAAATCACCAACTAATCTAGAAACCCTAACATGCAATTTTTTGAACAAAATACACCAAATAAACTACAAACCCTAACATGCAAATCAAAACAAAACTACAAAAAAAGTCAACCAATTAATCATAGAATAACTACAGTCAACGAGAAAAAGAAAGTCAAAACCCTAAACTCTAACAGATTTCCCATTAAAAATGTAAAATCAACACTTTATCCTATTATATAAGCATAGATTTCATATATAATCAACTAAGCACAAAAAAAAAAATCATGTTTATTTCCTTTAAAAATTTCGAAATTTGACTTAGTGGGGAATATTACCTTCACTGAAGACGATGGGTTACTCCCCCAACACGTTCGCGCAGGCATCTGGTCAATTTCTTCTTTGGGAGTTGATTTTTTAACTCGAAAAATAGCTTCCAATGATTTTCCCTTCTCGATTTCCAGTAAAAAGGTGGAATCGAGGTTATTTAGGGTTTCAAGAACAGAGAAAGAAAAAGAGAAAGAAGGGATAGATGAAAGGAAGGGTGAGGAGAGAGAAAATACAGTGTTTAGTATTTTTTTTTTTTTTTTGGTGAAAAGTAGAAGTGTCATTAATCACCAAAAAGCTGAGAACAATATTCAAGTTACATAGACATCACCACAAGCTAGCTTAGGCTAAGCAAGCTAAATACTCAACATACATATTCAAGCCAATTCCAGTCATCTACACTAACTCTACTCTTAGAGGCTCCTCCCATCTTGATCTTGCATTGACTCTTCAGGTGGTTGAAGACATTTGTGGGTGCGCTTACTCTGCAATTCCAGACAGCATTGTTTCTCTCATTCCAAACATAATAAATCAATCCAGTAAACATAGCAAAGACAGTCTTATTCTGAAATTTTGACATCTTCCTTCTGCACAGCCATTTCCAATTTTTTTGTAGTTCGTAGCATCTTCTTTGAGCTCCCATCCAGTTGCAGAACAGATCCCAACATCTTTTACTAAAGACACACTCAAAGAAGAGGTGTTTTTCATTTTCAACATATTGATTGCACAAAGGACAAAGGGCATCAGTTGTTACCTTATACTTATGGAGTTTCTCTTTTGTTTGAAGCTTATTAAGAATGGCCAGCCAAGCAATAAAGGAATGCTTGGGAATATTTGCGGTGTTCCACACCCATCTATACCATGCGCAGTGCTGCTGTGTACCTTTAAGCCACATATACCCCTTAGAGATCTTGTAATTGTCTTTAGTGTCATTACACTGCTTATTGAGAAAAGCTGCTTCAAATTTGTCTCTGGTTTTGCAAATTTTCCTCCATACTCAACTGCAGTCAGTAGGAACACGGTAGCTCCACCATTCTTCTCCTTTCATATATACGTGGTCCACCCACTTGATCCACAATAGATCCTCTTTTTGTGCAATAGCCCATACAAGTTTTACAGCAGCTGCTTGGTTCCAAAGAGTAATGTCTTTAAGCCCTAATCCTCCTTCTTTCTTGCTCATACACACCAGGTCCCATGCCACCAAAGGAGCAGATTGGTACTCTATTTTTCCTTTCCAGAGATAGTTTCTACAGATGTTTGTGAGTTGTTTCATCACTTTAGTGGGTAAGATAAAGATGTTACACCAGTAAGAGTAGATGGACATAAGAACAGAGTTTACTAGTTGGAGTCTTCCCATGTATGAGAGGTTTTTTGAGCCCCAAGAATTGACTCTTCTAGTCATTTTCTCCACGAGTATCTCATAATATGTTGAATTCAACTTCCTGGCTGATACATTAACTCCTAAATACTTGAACGGAATCTTACCAAACTTGAATCAAAAGACTGTTGTAATGTCTTGTTTGACTTCTTCAGGTATGTTATTGCAGTATATTTCAGACTTTGCATTATTGGCAGTGAGTCCTGATGCATGCGCAAATATTTGTATCCCTCTTAGCAATAACACAACTGAGTTATAATCACCCTTACAGAACAGAATTATGTCATATGCAAAGCAGAGGTGACATAAATTCAGTGAGGAGCATTGAGGGTGATAGGAGAACCCATGCATTGTACAGACTTGTTTGAAAATTCTGGACATATACTCCATGGAAATGACAAAAATTAGTGGCAACATTGGATCATCCTACCTGAGGCCTCTCTTTCCTCCAAATCTTGTGGTGAGTGCTCCATTGATCATGCATGATTGTAAAGCTGGTAGAAGTTACACATGCCATGATCCATCTAATGAACTTCTGAGGGAAGTTGAGTGCATGTAGCATCTCTTCAATGAATGGCCATTCCACTAAGTCATAGCCTTCTTCAAGTCAATCTTCATGAGGCATCTGCTTGTGCTAGCTTTCCTATTGTATAGTCTCACCAAGTCCTGGCAAACAAGTATGTTGTGGACAATGTTTCTCCCACTAACAAAACCTGATTGACATTGAGAAATAATATGAGGCAGCATAGAGGTTAATCTAATACAGAGCAATTTAGATATGACTTTATACACAATGTTACAGCAAGCTATAGGTCTGTACTCCCCTACAGTTGAGGCATTAACAGATTTAGGTATCAAGGTGATTGATGTTCTATTCACTTCTCTAAGAAATTCACTTGACTCAAAAAAGGAAAGAACTGCTTTAGTAAACTCAGGTCCTACAATATGCCATGTATCTTTAAAAAACTTACTGGAATACCCATCTGCACCTGGCGCTTTGTTATCTGGAATAGATTATAGAGCTTTCTTGATTTTTGTTGCTGTAAATCCATTGCATAGGCTGTCCCTTTGTTCCTTTGTAAGTATTGTACCCTGGTGAACCACCCAGCTGCTGATGACATGAGTCCTTTCAATACTACTTGTGCCCAAGAGCTGCTTGTAGAATTAAAGGAAGGCATTAGAAACTTCCTCTTGTCCTCTATGTATGATCCCCTGCATGTCCTTTATGGAGTACCCCTTGTTATGGAGTCTCCTTGCCTTTAATGATGAGTGGAAAAACTTGGTGTTCATATCCCCCTGGCCTCTTGCAACCAGTGAACTTTGCTTTTTTGCTTGAGGAAACTACATTTGGCTGTAGCTAGTAGTTTGTATTCTTCTTCCAATTTATGTTCTGTATCTCTGAGTGTGTGATCAATAGGGTTCTTGCTGAGTTCTGTCTGGCAGTCAAGCAAAGACATTTGTGCACTATCAGCAGCTTGCTCCACATTAGAAAACCTCTCCTTATTGAGTTTTCTAAGTGGTTGTTGTAACTTTTTGAGTTTTTGCATAAGAATGTACATACATAGAAGTGCCTTTAATGACTTGATTCCAGTTTTGTGCCACTACTTGCTCAAATGAGGGTGCAAGGATCCATATGTTAAAGTATCTGAAAGGAATTTTTCTCTTGTGATCACCATTCTGAAATTGAACTACTATTGGGTTATGATCATATAACCCTTCTGGTAAGTAGTTTGCTACAGCCTCTGGAGCTTCATCAATCCATCTAGCATCAATCCTAACCATGTCAATCTTTGTCATTACTAACTGATCACCTTGCTGCTTGTTTCTCCAAGTGTAGGTAGCCCCAATTGCCTTCATATCTATCAAACCACAATAATTAACACAATCTTTCAAGTCTTGAATCTCAGCTAATGAAATTGGGTTTATGTGGTACATTAGAGACACAGTTTTTCCTCTTTTATTTAGGGGTATTATGGTAACATCCTAACTCCGTTCATCGGATTTTTGGTTTGCATTGTTTTTCAAACGTCAATATACCTCAAAGTATTTTCACAAACCTCGGTATACCTATGTGTATTTATGCCATACCTCAATATACCTCAGTGAAATTTTTCCTAAATATTATACTAGGTTGTTAGGATTTGGCTTATAGCATTTAATAAGTAAATGATTGAAACAATGTTAGGAAATGATTATTGCATGTTTGAAGGGTACATGTAAGGTAGATCATGAGGATTGGGTAGATCATAAGGATTGGGTGGTAAAATAATGATAAAATGATAGTAGATTGAGTATAGAAATTGGTAGAATTTTAATATGGTAATTAGGACCTAAATTATTAAGTGGTCGAGAGGTTTACTTAGGTTTAAGCCCAAAAGAATTGATTAATAACTAATTAGATTATCTCACTTTAACCATATGATAGTATGTAGAATTTGAGTAATTTAAACCGATAATTGAACCCTAGGACTATACTAATAACTAAGTGATTAATTCATAATTCACTATTAGGACTAATTTATGCTAAATAAAAGGCTAGTATTATTGGTTAATTAATCCCTTGGGATACTAAGGGCAAAATAGTTAGTTGTGATAATGGATATTAGAGATAGTTGTGATAATGGCCGAATGGATTAAAAAAAGTAAAATGGTAATTTTACTTTAACAAGACCTAAATAGTACATAAAGTATGATAAGGGCAAATTGGTAAATTCACAAGGAAACTTGATATTTTATTTTCTAATAAGGCCGAGAGTTAAAAGATGTAATGGGATGATTTTAAAGATAAAAGAAATTAAAAGTAGTTTATTATTGTTATTAATATTATTATTATCATTGTTGCCTTAACTTTAAAATATTATCAATTAATAAAATGATACTAAAGAAGATGAGAGAGAAGGTGATATAATGGATGATGAATAAGCATGATCAAATGTTTATAGAAATGAATGATAATGATTTTGATGTTGATCATGGTGATCTTGTGGTTTGATTGAATGAGAAAATGATGAATGAAGTGATAATGATATGATCATGAGGTTTATTGAATGATTGATGAAATGAACACATAACTCTATAATAAAATATTACTCCCTCCGATGTTGAATCTCCTATGCATTTGCCATTTTAGTCCGACTTGGAATCTCCTAGGCATTTCCTTTTTTGGACATAATTTTGCACAAAAGTTACAAATTTGCCCTTACCCTATTTTTCCACCAAATTGAGTGATTATTAATTTCAAATTGAAAGTAACCAATTTTCAGATATACTTTACTCCAAACCCAATTAAATTTTGAAGCAATACTAACCAAATTAAAGTAAAATAAAAAAAATTATGCCATATGTATTACTCTCAATTAGGAAACCCCAGTTACTAATAAGAAAACCCAACCCAATTAGAGTTACTTACGTGGGCCTATAACTAATACAAATTCATAACCCAAGCCAACTAATCATCCCTAGCCCATTTATCATATCCGCACTCATATAAATTCAAACTAAACCTAAACCCTAATCCCTAATCAGTACCCCCCCTAATCCAGAACCTTCTTCCTTTATCAGTTCATCCACTCTCATCTCATCCTCTCTCATCTTCATCCTCTCTCTTTCAAACCCTAATATCGAGTCTCTCTCTAACTGTAAACCCACTCTGTCTTACTCAATCTCATATTGATCTGTTTAAAAACAACAAAAACGATCACAATTCACTAAAACTGTCGCTTCAAACCCTAGATATGTAAAACGAAAACCACAAAAAAGAAAACTCAGAAACTGAGATCTAACATCGCCTACGCAAAAATCATGAGTTTGGATCCATTTTGGTATGGGAGTATCGTCCCAGAAACTGAATTTGAAGGCGAAACTGAAGAATCTAAGGCTACAACTGATGATCCTTCGCTTCAAAATGAAGATGTGAGTAAATTATTCGTCCTCGACACACCAGAACGGCCGGGTTTTGTCGCTGGATCTCTTGATCCCCCCGGAAGCGGTGGCATATACAAACCTCAGCGCCTTCACTTCAGAAGAAGCCCACCAATGTGGGAGTCAATTTATGATCCGGCAAGAATGGAACCCGAAAGTGAAGATCCGGGCCCAATGGCGCCGGAAAGTGAAGATCCGGGGCCAATGTCACCGGAAACGCAAGATCCAAGGCAATATTCACCGGAAAGTGAAGATTCGGAGCAAAAGCCGCCTTCCCCACGCTCAAAGATCGACTGGGCTGAAATGTACGAGGTGTATTTCCCGTTGTGGGAGCCAAAAAATAAAGATAAGTAAAAACCCCTTCCCCACCTTACTTTTGTTCTTTGTTTTGGTTTTGAATTTTCTGTTGGGCATGCCTAATGGTGATGGATGATATTTTGTTGGAGATTTGGTTGTGGTGGATGTGGTTATGTTGGATGTGTGGTGGATGTGGTTGTGGTGGATGTGGTTGGGGTGGATGTTCTAATTTTGTTTGTTCATCAGAATGTTTGATTATGATTTTGTTTTTTCATTGGTGTTGGGTTTGTAGAATCTTGGACCAATTTGTTTACTGTAAGATAAAAAGGGAAGATAGGAGTAGGAATGGAATTTGATGTAGTGGCTTAGTTAGCCTAGAAACGATTTAAAATTTGCCAATACCTTAACGAGGAATATTCAGCGGCATGATTCATTAGCTAATTAATTTCTTACGCATCATTACAGTTTGTCCAGATTTTGTTTTCTTGTTGTACATCTGTATGAGATCTTTGTTAAAGGGTAACATCTTTCTTCATGTTA
This sequence comes from Mesembryanthemum crystallinum, assembly GCA_030267885.1. Classification (NCBI taxonomy): domain Eukaryota; kingdom Viridiplantae; phylum Streptophyta; class Magnoliopsida; order Caryophyllales; family Aizoaceae; genus Mesembryanthemum; species Mesembryanthemum crystallinum. The sequence goes on along the minus strand of BSSO01005273.1, from coordinate 3,345 downwards.
AATTCATGCAATCTTGTACTTTTATGCTCATAATTACTCCTGGGATACTCTTAATTAGAGTTTGTTTGTTCTTCAGAATGTTTGACTATGATTTTGTCTTGGTATGTTAAGAATGCTCAGTAAATGTATTGAAGGAGGGGAAAAATAAAGGGTTTTGTCAGTAATTTGCTAAGGGTTCAGTGCATTTGTGGCTTAATTGAATTAGTGTCCCTAAGTTTTCAATCAAATTGCCACGATTCTTAATTGCATTAGGCGGCAATATGGCCCTTAAGTGCAAACTCAATGATGATTTTCTGAGAGCAAGGCCTTCAAGTACTTTAGCCACCATTCATAAAATAGAATTAGGAGGCATTAAATGGTCTCATAAGCTCAATGATGATACTCTTAATGAGATATGAGAGCTGACTCTATCCTTGTTTGTGCGTGAAACCATGTATGCCACCATTCTGTTTTTGGATGATTAGGAGGCTACCTAATTGTAAGTGCCTGACGTCTATGATGAGATTCCTCTGAGACTACCATTCAAACATTAAATGATCATGGCATTACAATTGAACCAAAAGGTTAACACTAATTTGATTACATGATGCCAAGTAAATGCTGAACACTTAGCAAAATAAGCTTTACAAAAGGTTGTTGTAGTATGTCCAAAGGTCGTGAGCTGTCCAAAAAGTTGTAAGCTGTCCAAAATGTTTCTTATCTTCTCTATTTGCATTCTGTGAGTTTCTCAATCTCCATTTTGTTCTGCACTTGTGTCCATTGCATTTTCTGATCTGTTGACATAGTTCATGTGTGAACATCATGTTCACCATCACTGATGAATTGTGTCTCTTCCTCACCCGCTCCCATGAAATCTTCTGCATGAATAATCCCTTCTGTTAAGGAATTTAATGCTTCATCAAAATCTTCCATTGCCACTGTTCCACATATAGGAAGTGTCCCCTCCCTTATTTGTTCATCTTTACCAATATGAGGCAACTTGTATTCATTTCCCCCTTTGCACTTGATGATTTCGTTCATGCACATATGCAAACTTAGCCACACTTTATTAAGTGTTTGAGGATCTAATTCAGCATAAGCCTCATTAACAACTTCCACTAGTTGTAGAGTACTTAGTGGTTTTTTCCTATGTTGTAATGATTGCATTGAAAAAACCCAAGTCTAGTACATTCAGATCAGGTGAACAAGGGGGTTGACAAGTAAGCTCTATTTCAAAGCCATCTGCATTAGCTACTTTCATGAATGCTTGATCGTTGCATGCTATGTGAGGCCTTGCATTGTCTTGTTGGATGTAAATCTTAGTGCTTTCCCCTAGTGGCCACTTTGCTTTTATGGCTGGTAATACCTTGCTGATGAGGCACTCTCTCATCTTTTCCTTGGTTATTGAAATGATTGGCTTGGTTTCTAACACCCCGGCTTCCCTGTTCTTGCTTTTTCTCTTTGTTGGCTCTATAACAGGTAAGGAAAAAATACCAAGTTTGCCATCAAATATTACTTGGCCTTCTTCGCCAAATATTGGCCTTGCAACAGCCGCAAGGAACATTACTTTTGATATGTATCTCTTGCTTTTACATGTTCTGTATGGAATTTTTTCACCTCTCACTAGATAAAATTTCTGTCTTGCTTTTGTCAAATAAAACCACTTTTCATCTATGTGGATTGAATCAAAGCATGCATCAAATGGGGGATTGGGTGAACCAGTGGTTATATCTACCTTGGATAATGCAAATTGTAGCCTTTTCCTCTTGCATTCAGTTGTGAGATGAGGCTTAATTGCATTGTTATGAGCCTTGAGTCTTCCCTCTTTCACCATTCTGCACACTGTGGACTGATGTATGCCCAAAGTTTCTGCAACTGATCTTTGATTCGTGCGTTCATTAAGAGGTATGGTGAGTAGTTTGGTTAAATCAACATGCTCTCTCTTTCTCCCACACTTCTCACTATATTTTGCTTTGACATTAATTGGTGCTTCTTGTTCCAGTTGCTCCTTCGCCAAGTTCCAAAGTGTGCCAATGGTGTTCCGATTCACGCCAAATACTTGAGCCGCCTTGACTTGGATGCCGTGTTGCAGCTTGCCCCCCTCAAAATGTCGGAGCAGATACTCCACTATCTTTTGCCTTTGAAGGTTGGTGAGTTTTGGATTTTGATTGGGGGGTAATGGTGCCCCTCCAGTCAATGGCTGAACTGGCTCTAACATTGCTTTAGTGCTCACTGATGAAATCTTTCTGAGAGCCCAAATATTCATCTCCCCTTTATATACCTGTGGAATTGAAAATTGTCACACTTTGGAAAGTTGGAGGGAAGTTCAAATTTGCCAAAATTTGGCAAATTTTTTGAAGACAAAGCTGGAATGAAGGAGGGAACCGAAAACTTCAGTTCAATTCAAACTTGGAGGGAAGCAGCATGCTGTTTTGGAAAAACTTGAAGACTCTGTATTTTTTTTTTCCTTTACACTATCACATCTTGTAATGGGATTAGGACTAGTTTTTTAATTTATTTTTACAATAAATCTATATACTTGTGACTATAATTATTTTTCCCAAATTATTTTAAGAAGGAAATTTGAATTTTAGTGTAAACATGCAAAATATGTTAAAATCTTGAATTTTCGATTTTGACTAAAAAATGTTTCTTTTTTTTTTTACTTTTAATTTTCAGTAATTAAAAATTAATTAACGTAAATAATTTCATTAACTGTGTTAGTTACTTTGATTAAGATTATTAAATGGTCTTGATTAAGTCATAATTAAGATTAAGTTCATTACCCAAAATAAAGATTATGAAAAATGACACCCTCCCACACTCACATAAAAACAAAAAGTAAGGGCATTTCAGACATTTATACACTACCTTAAATTTTGGTCCAATTTGTACTTGCCTAGGAGATTCAACATCGGAGGGAGTAATTACTTAAAGTGGAAGAAACCGAGGGATAACTTTTGGTACCGCTAGAAGGGTTAGTAGGGTTATGTGTGCACACTAGGAAACCTGGCCAGTTACTTGAGGGATATCCGCAAGGAAAGAACACCCAGCCTATGTGTTATTCTAGCCATTTGTGGCTTTGATATGATTTGATTGATTTGACCTTAATGGCGTTTTGGAAATATTGAGTATGAATGAGATATCGAAATGATATGATTTGATTATGATATGATATGGGTCCGCACTAGGACTTACTCCCGATGGGAGTGCTGAGCTCAAAATCAGATGACGTTAAGAGGGTATCCGAGTGATAGGCTGCGGTTCTAAGATAAATCCCTAACGACCAATTCCATCGCTAAAATAAATAATAAATAATAACTTGAGACTGAAGAAAAGAGGTTAAGATTAAAATCATTCAAGTCT
>BSSO01005272.1:0-13338 GCA_030267885.1 Mesembryanthemum crystallinum | reverse complement strand
TGGTTCACACCAAGGGTATTCACCCTCAGCAACAATAATTATTCCCCGTGTTGGCTTGTAGGCAAACCAAGTTTTTAAGAGGGGTATTTGGCTTGAAAAAAAACCTTAGGAGAGGATTGAACCAATGCCATAGAGAGGCTTTTGGATGGGAAGGTTTTTAGGCTTATTATGTGGCATGACAGAATTACCATAGTGAATTTGAACAAACTGGGATACCTTTATGTTTAAAGAGTTTTAAAGTCAAATGAAGGTGATTCACTATGCAAGCATGAACATAAGTACTCAATGAAAGCAAGAAAGTTCCTGATAAGTGTGAAGGCATTCATGATTCAACCAGAGAATAACAGAATAGTTTCCCCTTCGCCCTAAAAATGTCATTTCAGACTCTTTCTAATGATTAATGAATATTGCAACTTTGCTAGATTATAGAAAAAAAAAAAAAAAACCTTTTAAGGCTGGATAGTATTAGAAAGCACATAACAAAATCTAAAAGGTAGAACTGAACAATTAAGAAGTTTTATCTAACCCAATAGGAGAAAGCATTCAGCCAAATAGAGTCCTCAGTTTTGTTGTACCAATCAGCGTGGAGAAAAATAAGTAGATGTTTGTCCCACGTTGATAAAATAGAAGGCCTTGAAAATATCTATATGCAGTACAAGGTAGTGAATTAGTAGTGAATTACTTGATGCCAATTAGTTTTGGGTTGGAACATCACTAGGGCTAATAGTCATTCAAAATTTAACGATAAGCAATGACAAAAGGAAGTAAATCCAATAACATGGTAACCAAGGAGAAAGAATGCCTGGTTGGAGTGTTAAGAATTGCAAGGGGAATGATTTTCTGAACATGTTTGACCCGTATCTGTCCACACAGTAGTTCTATTAGTGTGTAGTCATCAGAAGCCAAATATCACTGTAGGAGCATTACTAAGGCATCCTCCAAATCTAGAAGGCACCTTCCATAATGCTCCAAAATTTAGACCCTTCTATAAATTTCTGCATCAAGAAACTCTTCCACCAATAAAATAACTCGCAAAACTACGACCAGAAAATCATTGTTTGGGCCGATCTATTATACAAGCTATATGCAGCAGTATAATTACCAGGAAGTCGAAATATAAGGATACTCAAATAAAGAAAGTATACAGTTGTGATTACATCGGTAAGACTATTAGATTTTGCTGAGATGAGGAAAATGAAGTCTAATGGCATCAGTTTTTCCTCTAAAAGAATGTGAGAATAAAAGATGAAGCATGCATAAATGATCAGGCATTTGAATATATAAACATGATATTCGTCTCCATCTTTTCCTAAAAAGAAACACCAGTAGCTTATAGTTCACAGAAGTGCCCAAACATCACAAGGCATATGTTTACCTAAGGTTGGACATTTGATCTACAATACATCTACATCAAACACATCAAGCAGTGAAAGAAAAGATTGAATGGACTCTATGATTCAAACACTACGCACATTAAAACCTCACCAGCTTACAAAAGTCATGGCTGCGGTTGTAGGCTGGAAGGAAAGATAGAAACTTATGTCCAATTCCATGCCAAAAACTTTGCTTAGAAACTGTGTTGAAACATTTATGTATCAATCCATGGCTAAAGACATTACTTAGGAACTGTGTTGAAAACATTTATGTATCAATCCATGCTAAAGACATTACTTAGGAACTGTGTTGAAAACATTTATGTATCAATCCATGCTAAAGACATTACTTAGGAACTGTGTTGAAACACACATTACTGATAGGAATTCACAATATCCTCCATATAGTGACACACTGACACCTAAACCAAACGAGAAAGACGGAAAACAAGAAGAAAGGTTCACCTTTATCGACATCCATATATGCAAGAATTGGATGTAAAAATTTCAGTAAGTAAAGAATTTTTTTCCATTTTGTTCCTTCGTCATTTAATTTCAGAATATATTTACACAACAACATTGCCAAGATATATTACTACCAGAGTTCAGAAGATTCACCAGCATTACCATTAACAGTATGAGCACCAACAGAACTCCAAAATCTCTGCTCCCTATTGGTGTCCACTGGCCGATCATGCTCTACATCACTGTCTTCCTCATAAACTTCAAAATCCGAATCATCCCAATCAAACAGATCCTCAAGTCTATCCTCTTCATCAACACCATAAGGTTCCATATCATGGTCAACTATAGGATAATCCTTGATCAGCATATCATCATCACCTAAAGCTAATCTCTTTTCTCGTCTTATTCTCTTCCCATCTCTGACCAACGCCAACAACCGATCTTTTATAGCAAGAGCTTCATCCTTCTGCATAAGTTCTCCATCGTCATCATATGCCTCCACCAAGAAAACTGAGTCTCTCTGCCCCTTCAAGCTCACATAGAACAACTCTGGGTGCCGCACCAACAATCCCCTTAACTTATTGGGTAAGCCAAAGTCCTTTCTAAAATGTGTCAAATGGTCAATCAAAGTCCTCTTCTCAACTGCCATCCCCAATATCTCCCTGACAACAGAACAGGCCCTCTTTTCTGCTTCAATACTTTTTTTAGGATAGTCCTCAATAGAAGTTTTGTACGGGCAGATATCTGGTAGTTCTCCAAATTTGAGGAGAAAGTCATGGTGACGTCTTTTCACGTTCAATCCCTTTCTTAGTTTCACCAACTTGAATTTCAAAGGCCGATCCACTATCAAATCCTGTGACTGGGCTCTAATAATGGGCAATGGGTTGGCTAAGTCAGGGTCCCAGGAAACAAGCTCAAGTGCACGACCATAGGATGTATCAACGATCTTGAATTTTTCAGGATGCTCATTGCAAAGGCGGGATCTAAAATTGGGAGGTAGCCCAAGATCTGGGCCAAGATGGGCAAGCTTTGACAAAACAAGCCTTCTATGAGAAGAAAGCATGAGAAGCTTTTGAAGCTTGTTTGCCAACTCAATGGAAGCAGTTGACTTAATATGGGCTTCTTGCATGGAAAGTGCTTCAGCAGCAGGGGTTAGACGGACACACAGTTGAGAATATGTTTTAATAGCATTCAGTGGCGTGGGTGGATATGGAATGTAAAAGAGCTCAAATATGGTAGGATAGCGTTCAATCATGGTGATGAGAGAGCGGGGCTTCGATACAGTCAGATAGGAGCGGCATTTAGAAAGAATGTGAAGGGCCATGTAGTGTTTTGGTTTTGAAAGAAGCAAGGTCCTGAGCTTTTGAACAAACCGGATCCTATTCTGCTTCACCACATGCCTATCAAGCGAGCTGTCTCGTACAAGCTTAGGAGCTGAACAGCAAATGGATAAAGATGGTTTTTGTAAATTCCTAAGACAAGCAGATCTTTTTCCATCTATACCCGTATTATCTATGGTGGTCGGTGGTAAAAAGTCTGATTTGAAGCCATGAAAATCCTTCCCTCCTAGGGATGGTGAAACTGGCAGAAGCAATGCCATTTTTAGGCAATGTAACAAAGTAACTTATAGAGTAATCAGAGTAATGGAAAGAGAAATCTCAAGGACATGCATAAGGCATCAATGGTTACAAGAATCGATAGATTGAATCCGATCGACACCAAGTAACTGCAATGAAGGCTGATGGCCTGGGCAGCAGCACTGAGATCACATTTCAAGCCCACCTAAGAAACAAACAATCCACAATGCCAATTAGCATGCAGAGTGACAGTTTTGAGCAGTCAAAATGTGCCCATACACACTCCAACTCTGACCAAGCATAGAAACCCAGTAAATACTGCTTCCACAAAAATGTAGAAAATGAAAATCCCACAAAAGTGAAGATATTTGCAACAAAAATATAACACTCCACTTACTTAGCTCTAATTCTGTATTTCATTATTAAAAACAGGTAAACATTAAAAGCAGCACCAAATATATCAATTGTGTAATGCATGAACTTGAATCAACAAGGTTTCATCTTCAGACTCAAATAACAATTATCAGCATCAGGGATGGGAAAGGCGAGAACATACAAGACAAAAGAACCCATACGGGCATTTTAACAAACATATGGTGGGCAACTAAGAAACTGAGCAAAACAGACGCTCAAATCCCAAAAGGAAGCCTTTAAGGGGTGAGGTGAGAGAAAATGTAAGAATACGAGAGAGCCAAGAAACGTGCTTTACCTGACATAGCTCTCAAATTTTGCTTAAACATGTGCCCAAATGCAGAATTGCAGAAACCTACAGTTGAGAGTGTTTGGTTTGGGAACGAACAACCAACAAGGGTTTTGTTGCCAAAGCCTTTGTACTTTGTTATTGATTACTAGAATTAACCTATATAAAGACTTTTACGGCTCCATCTCGACCTAATTTAGCCTATTTTCTTCTCGTTTTTTTTCTATTGTTCTTGTGTTTTTGCTCCCTCAAATGACCAAATGGATATTTTTAATGACCACAAGTCGACAATTTGGTATATAAAAAATCTTCGGAGATATATAGGTATTTAAAATAAACACCGGCAACCAATATGGTATTTTAAAATGCAATACATGTCATATTCCTTCAAAAGTACGTCGGAATATAGAATTTCGGTATTTGTTTCATTTAAAACGTATTTATATGCCATATAATTGTATTTTATCTTGTATTTTGTGAGGTATTTCTCCATTTAAATAGGGAAATACACAACTAATGATAGGAAAATAACTACATGTCACCGGAGATTTTTTATGTACCAAATTGTCCACTTGTGGTCACTAAAAATACCCATTTGGTCATTTGGGGGGTTTTTGCTCTCTAATTGGGTTTATTTGCCTTATTTTATTGTGATTTTGATTTAGCTTGTTTTGGTTAAGTGGGTTATTGTGGATTTGTGGGTATGTGTGGTTGTAGCTTGGGGGTGGAGATTGGCGTGTGGATTGTGATTAGCATTTAATCGGATTTTTTTGGCGCCTTTTGATTTCTCCAAGTTTCAATCCATGTTCATCATCATTTTTCACCCCTTTATATCTACTTTTAGGACTTAGGTAGGTTCATTTCATCCTTACAATTTTACATTTATTACTTTCTATTCCGCAACTTACATAGTCTCATAAATTACTATTCATTCAATCCAATCTCACTCTGTTTAGTTCAACACGTTGCAGTTGAAATGAATACGCCCTTAGTCTTGTTAGGCTGTAGATCGAGGCAATTGTCATAGTGTTCTACTTCCTCAGTTGTTGGCTACTACAATACTACGTAGTCTAGACTTAATTGGTTGCCCGAGCAGGTTCACATATGTGGTTACCTTGAGCAATGATTCTACATTTTATAGTATTCTTTAGGACCTTTGCCCTCAACGGTGCAAGATCAGTGAAGCATGAAGAATAAGATTGTCATACTTAATCAAGAGGTAACAAGAGTTTTGACACAAGCAAAACAAAAACACGAGGAAAAAGACAATAAAAAGAAAATTAAGTCTAAAAAGAATGTAGACGGGATTGAGAGCTCCAACTTTTAACCTTGAGGGAGGTTATAATAAATGTAACAAGTAGTGAACAATGAACCACTAGGCATGTGGTCGAACGGTAAGGCTCTTGGGTGATATCCAAGAGGTCTTGGGTTCGATCCCCGCCTAGTGGCCATGGGCTCTCCTTGTGAGGGGAGAGTCTTACCCTGGTCTTACCCGTTGGGGAATAAAATCCCGGGATCCTGGGGGATTAGTCTGGGCCGCAAGGTCCCAGGATACCTCTTGACACCAAAAAAAAGTAGTGAACAATGAAAGGAACTTCAATACTTTAATGTAGGGAGTTTTTACAGTTTGTGAACTCCAAATGTGTACCAAGAACTTTCTGCATCATCTACATTGCCCGAAAAATGAATGGTAAGCTCCTCAGGAGGGGCAGGACAAGCAAAAATGTAATAGATGCTAGGTGAGGCGAAACAAAAAACAGAATATACAACGCTGAACTCTTCCACAAAATGAGAAAACAGGACAACTGAACTAGTAGTAATCCTCAAGATAATCATACACTGAAAACCGATCATACAGAAGAGTACCATCTGCCGAGTAATGGAGGAGAAAATAGCAGTTATCGCAGAAGTAACAAGGGTTCTCTCCAGCCAACTTGTCATCCACAGTCACCTTTGTTGCTTTGTAGATATGACAGGCAGTGCACTTCTTTAGAACAGCTTTCAGCTGATAGACGAGCAATGGGTAAGCTGCGCGGTTCTGTACATCCTCTGGGTGAACCAGTCTCATATCTCTGACTACAATCATATGCTTGCAATCTCCCTGCAAACAGTTCAATTCAGTAACATCAAGTTTCAAAAAGTAGCATCCTTTAATCTTGATCCTATGCTAAGTAGACTTGTCAAACGGATCGACCCAGCGGGTTTCGGGTCGGATAAATCCATTCCTTAGTTATTTTCCTGCGGTTCAGGTCAGGTTTTGACAGGTTCCTAAGGTTTGGTGCAACTTCATAACTAAAGCTTCATGTCCAGGGACACCAGGGTACCAAATATGTAAGAAAAAATAATGCCAAACTTCAAGGTACTTCATGGAAAAAAATTCAAATTTTAGATAAAGAGAATGATATCGAAAGAGTCCAACATGATTTCTTAAGACTACCTGGTGGCAGTATAGATATCCAGCGCCAAGTCGAAACCCCAAGTCACAGAAGCGAGTCCTCTGCATGTCAACAGATCTGAGATTAGGCAACTTTGATACTGGCTTATCAGCCATAAGAACCTTCCGTGATTTTCCTATGCCTGATAGGATGCAGTTCCATTTTGCAAGCGCCTCTTCCTTGGAGTGCTTAAACCAATCAAGAATTGGCTCACTATAGTCGATGGCAGATGGGTCTCTTATGTCATTGCAGAACACATCCTACAGCAACAAAGACATTGATTACACAGTGCAATTATCACCTTTGGAATAAAGCAAACAAAAGGATTCTGCCACTTACTTCAATGAAGAAATATCCAGAAGGATCATGCCTTCCAGCTTTTTGCATAACCACATCCGTCACACAACGTATCTTATCCCTCAGTTCGGTCAGTGCCTGACTCCCAAGGACCAGCAATTCTTGTACCTGCAAAGCAAAACACAAGTATTGTTTAGAAACTCACTACCATTGGTTTCTTAAATGGGCAGCCAGAGCTTCTATTTCAACATTACCTGAAGCATGTTCAGGCCACAAGATATCCATCCTTTCTAATGTGAATGGTCCGATAAAGTAAGCTAAGTTTCATGATCAATGAAGGAAAATCTGAGTAATGTTTACGCCGGGTGAATTAGTCGGATAGCAACAACATCCAAAAGCGAGATCCTTAATTCTTTTATTCAAAGAAACCGTACAACTTAATCTCCATATAAATTCCAAAGTTATAAATGAAACCTCCTCTATACTTTATTTTTGGAACGGTGAGACGTGGGCAGCTACCATCTTAAAAAGACTAATCTTCAAAGCCCAAGACTTAAACATTCCCCCGCACCCAAGAAGAATCTCAAACAACTGGGCTAAGTACTGGCCAACTCCACCACCATATTCTTCATAACTAAGTCTGACGATATATTCGCAGCAAGCTACACCGCTACAATCCAACCAGAATGAAAGTGTGTTTTAGTACCTTTTTCCAGTTTTGCTTGTTATGAAAAACTTCAACACAGAGAACTACTTCTGGGTGCTGAATCTGGACATGTCTTGTCAGTGGACACTTACCCTGCCACCAATTGAAACAAAATATGTTACAGGCCAAGAGTGAAAATAATTGAAAGGGGCAGTTTCGAAGAGGGGAGATAGGGAAAAACAATAGCAAAACTATTATGAACATANAATAACAGTACCATCATTTTAATGTGTTCAAACAAGTTTCAACTTTATAGCTCACTTGCTAAGTTGGCTACAGAGTTGGATTCATGTAAGTGGAAACTGGAAAGCCATCGGTGCAATTCAAATTTTCAAGTTGCAGAGCATGGTTCCAGTAGCAGTAACCAAAGATATCTTTCAAGAAACAAACAAAGCAGCACAGCCATTGTTGACTGTACAGCTACTAATGGCACAAGAAAATATCAGTTAATTTCAAACCTAATGACAATAAGTTGGCTACAGTGATGAAGGCTTGAAGCATAGTAGGAGATAACAGCAAGAATTTATGACATTAAAGCAACACCAGGAAACCAGTAGATTTAGAATGTACAGAAGCAAACCTTGACAAGACAGCTGGATGACTCGAGATATTTCAGAGTTTCAATGGTTCCAGATGATAAAACTGCATCATTGTCTTTCCTGTGACTGAAATTTCACCAGCAATAAGAAAGAAAAAAGTAAGAAACAGGGAACAAATCGGTGCAAACAAATGAACTGCACCATTGTCTTTCCTGTGGCTGAAATTTAACCAGCGATAAGAAAGACAGAGTAAGAAACATGGAACAAATCACTGCAAACAAATGAGCACTTGAAAAAAAAAACATCCAATCACATACTTGAATGAGTGAAGTTTCACTGATGCTTTGTCTTCTTCCTGCTTCTGCCTGATTTTTGCAAGATGCTCCACCTTTGCAAGATATGCCTCCTGCAAACACAACATGAACATTTATCTAAATGACAAGACAAATACAACACAAATTTAGTAACCTAGATGATATACTGGCAAGTGTGAAGATGCACTCTGCTGATTACATCTTCCAAACAAAACAATATTGCAGATCACTTTAGTTAGCAAAAATGCAAACACAAAATCACATGAAGAATGAGCTCTCATCAAGTTCATTAGGAATCACCAAATGCCACAAAACTGTATAGGTTATTATCAATGGTTAGCAGCATATATTCCATCAACGTGCTTTAAATAGCAACCACACAAGACTAGGCCTTCCAAGTTTTCCTTAAAAAGCACACTGCAGACGGGAAATGCAGGTCAATGAGGCTCTTACATGCAATTTCCAATTTTCTTTTTGCATTTTGTTGGATGGACAGGCCTCCTATATTACCTCACAAGCTAAGGGGAACAAGAGAGAAAAAGAAAGAAGAGAAGTTAAAAAGCATATGGTGTAGCATTGAGAACAACAACATAATAAGAGCCATACATCAGCTTCTTTATCTTTTTCACCGACTATCATATTATTCTTCTTCCTCTTATTTGAGTTAGCTTTAACTTTAGCTCTTCCCTTCGTCTTCTTCAAATTGGCACCATTTTCATAGCTTGTTTCAGACCAACACCCATCTGAGAACTCGATTGAAGCTGATGTACCAAGATCTGACATTCCATTATCATCTGTAACCCTGAGAAACAAGGCAACAAGTCTAGTCATAAGCCATATGTTCACAGGAAACTGGCTCAAGCAAGATGATCATATATGATAATCCAATCAAACAAATATCAAGATATTTTTGATTGGAGATGGCATCTGGAAATTGGGAAAACTATAATTTAAAAAATTGATTGTAATCAACTAAGGAAAGATATATATACAGCAACTAATAGTTTACAAGTCATATTACTTCACAATTTCCACAACCATGCCTGAAGTGGATCCAATCTAAGTGGGGCCTATGAAAGGTAGAATTTACACAACTTTACCCTCTTTTTAAAATTAAAATAACAACCCACAATACCTCATAATGAATGTCACATTGTTTTTTGTTTTTTTTGGGGATATTCTACATGACGCCCCTGTACTTTGGACTTCTCTACATGGAAGACAATGATTTTATAAATTTTACATGGTGCCCATATAGTTTTAAATCTTGTACATGGCGGCCTTTGAATACATTTATTTATTTCAAAATACTATTTTCTTTCAATTGAACTATTTTTTTCGCATTCTATCCTTTCTTATGTCTTTAAAATCATGTTGTAATATTAGGAGGTCCCTAACCACTCATTTCAAACATTTTTTAGTGCTTTAAGATTAGAGTCGTTATCTTCCAAACTTTGTATGACATGCACTTCGATTACTTTTAAGAGACAATTGTGAGTTATTGGGGATAAGAAAGTATGTTAGGCAATGGGGGATGAGTTCGATTAATGAAATCGCACATTGTCTTAACAAAATAGTCAGTGGAAGGGCAGCACATAAATATTGTCAACACTCAACACCAAAGGGTACCATATAGATTATGAAAAAAACATTGTCCTCCATATAGAAAAGTCTAAAACACAAAGGTACCACATAGAATTTTCCCCTTTTTTTTTTATTTAGGACAATGACTTTTCCAAGAATTTAACACTTTGTATTTCACTTTTCCATTAAGCGATCCAATCTAAGGAACTTCCTTAGAAGTTACACAGGCTTAGCGGTATAAGATCATTGTGAGAGAGAATTAGAATTTAAATGCTTTAAGCCTTTAACCCAATTTTAGTAAAAGATTCTCGGAGCCAGTCTTCTCTTTTTTTGATAAGAAGTCTTCTCTTTTATTTGGGTGTATATATCAGATCAGGACAGATGTACTGTATAATAGTATAAGAAAATTCTAGCTATACAAACCCTGAACTGCATGGGTTTTCCGCGAAGTCTGAAGAAGTTCCAGCCTGATCACCCTAAAACAAAGCATTAGAACAAAAGTCATGAAACCTAGAAAGGTAATGACTATAACAATAAAGTGCTAAATATGATACCATCATTGACACTTAAACGCCTAACAACTTACCTCAAATGCAATTTTCATAGCCTCAGTAACTAACTCTTCATCACTTAAAATTTTAAGCTCATCCACCCTAAGAAAGAAGAAATAAAAACAATAAGTCACACAATCATGAGCTGCAGCACAAAACATGTAAATACTCAACAGAAAGATGGAGGAAAAAGCAACTTACGAAATATCTTCTTCTTCGAAATCAGTAGCTTCGGAGCCCACTAATGCCTTCAAACTCTCTACTTCATGGAAAACATCAGACTCAAAGACAGAAACCCTAGTGAGAGGGCTTACAAGGTCAGGTAGTAAGATAGGCCCTCCTCGAGCTATTGAAAATGATGATTCTTCATCTGGATTTTGCTGTGATGACTCTGCGTTGTTCATCATCTAGTAGCAAATTTCTTCAGAGGTCAAATAGGTTCTGGAGGTTTCAGAATTCAACACCCAGAACTTGCTGGTTGTCCAAATAATAAAAGTTAAACAAAGTGAACCAAAATTCAAAATTTTAGTCCCTAAACATCCCAAAGTGCAACAATAAAGAACAGCATTTTTATAGGGGTGGGGATGACAATTTGTAACATTACTTTCTCAGCAAATGTAGGAACACTCAAAATGTGAGCATGCGTGAATTCTGAATTGGGCATGTCAAAAGCCACCTCATTTTCATCAAATAGTTCACATAAAATAATTTCTGCTTAATGCCCTTAAGACTAAGTGTTGACCTGGAAATCCTATTATTTAGGCTATTTAACCTCCAAGAGGTACTGAATGACAGAAAACAAAGAGGAACAGAAAGCGGCTATGAAATTAGGATAGTTAAAAAAAAATTCAGATTCAGCGCAATTCCAGCGGGCGAGTTAAGGTAACATCATGATCTGATTCATGAATAAATATGCTTCGAGTGCTCACATGGTGCATTCGATTTCTATGCATCTCTAGCCCTTTATAATGCAAAAAAAATAAATAAATAAATAAATAAAACATGGTCTAACAGTCAGGATCAGAGTAGATAACAGTACACAGTTCACAAACAGGGTGAATTCCTCATTTTAGCTCGAATAAGTCCATCCTAACTATTCTACTTTACTCCTTGCATGGTATCCCAATGTTTCTTTGAGTTTTCAGCCACATATCATGCAAAACTAACCTCAGATAACTAGACATCGGGTCTAAACTCAGCAGGACAGAAAAGGTCAAGCAAGCTGGTAAAACTTGTCAAATGCTCCACCTAGAAGTCTAAAATTATTTCTTTGTTAACAGCCCTTTCATCCTAATGGTCTGACTTGTTCCGATTGCATATTAAACTAAAAAGTCAACCCAGTTCCATGCTCAAATAATGAAAGAAGAACAGAAAATAGCAGCTTATAAATCGGGTTGCAAAAAGCTCCAAATAATTTGACACATTCAGGTTCATATCAGTTTCCTATCTATGGAGTTCTAGAATGCATTTATCCGTTTCATCTTGGTCTAATTCACTATGTCGTGACTTAAAGTTGTTCATTGACAACTTAGCATTTGCAGGTTAGGTATTAAGATGTTATGACTCAAAGCACTCAATCACTCAAACTTATCCAGATCTGAATTTTCCCTTTATATACCAAACTCTAAGCATTATTTCTTATAGGATTTTCGTTGAACACTACCTTTTATGTAGTCGACTTTACGAATAAAAAAACTCTTTTTTTTTTTTTTTTTTTGCAAAACTACCTTTTAAGTTCATCTTCTTGCTGCTAAGTTACCCATTGCCAGAATCCGGCGGAACTTTTCACAAAATTCCCAATTTCCCCTCACGTGAGGCCTACTCAGGTCTCAGCCACAAATAATGGGTAAGTCATCAATACTTCCAAAATCAAGACCCAATTCCAAATTGAATCTAATTCATTAAAGTTGAAATTAACAAACCCTAATCACCAATAGTGCAAGAAATTACCTTCTGGCGTTTGAGGACCCAAATGCTCCAACTCCTTGCCCGATTGAACGGCCTTCGCAAAGAGACAGAGAGAATGAGTGACAAGATTGAGAAATGCGGAATGAATTGCAGGGAAGGAAAGGGGAAGAAATAAATGAGGGAAATTAAATGAAGAAAGGGGTTTAATGAAGAAAGGTGCCTATCACGTGAGAGCAAATCAAGAATATTAATAAAATTCTCACCGGATTCTGACTATGGGTAGCATAACAGCAAGAAAATGACCTTAAAAGGTAGTTGTGCACAAAAATTAAAAATTACAATCTATTTATTCGCAAAGCTGACTACATAAAAGGCTTCAACAAATAATCCTTTCTTATATAACTATCATACAAACTCCTTCAATAAGTTAGGATATTGTATATGACTAGTTATTTCAGGTTTGAGTTCTTTTTTCGCAAGAATAACCACATAAACTCAGAATATGTAAGTTACACGTCCAAATATGTTCATCATGTTCACATTGCAAAATGGCCGAGCTGAGCCAATTCTCAGATTTTACCTATATATAAAAGTGTGGGTTGGCTTGGAGGAAAATGTTTTGCCAATGCTATAAAGAAAAAGGAAAAGTAAATTAATATACTTGCCTATGGGGTTGAATGGAGCCGGAAGTTGGAGACTCAAAGAGAGCTTTTTGGCTACTTAATTAGTTAAAGAATAATGCTAACAAGCTATCTTGGTATTTGCCCTCAAGCCTCTTAATCATCTCTAATTCCTGCATGATTTTGTCAAAAATTTGGATTTGTTGTCCCAATTTTTAACTGCCACTTAAGCTTTGCCAAGGCCATACCCAGCCATAGAGAATTCCAGG
>BSSO01005271.1:0-13339 GCA_030267885.1 Mesembryanthemum crystallinum | reverse complement strand
CACTAGAATCTTAACAAAGAGCGAGGAGTTTTGGGCATCAGATAGTGCACAGCTGCTTCCAATTACACCTACACATAGCCTGTTCCATAGGGATTTACAAGTTAAATATGAAAGAAACACAATGAAAGATCTTTCAGATACATGACTGAAGGTCTGAGAAATCAGCAAAATAAATGACTTACCCACAAACAAGATTGGCAAAGCCCACAATAATTCCTGATGAGAAGATTGCATATCCTGCTCTAAGTGACTCAGGCTCATAAACCTGCGATGATGGGACACTCTCTAGCTTTGTTTGCAAAATAATAGCCACAATGACACCATAGATAGCAACGGCTTCACAGAAGATTACACTGAGGAAAAAAGACATTTCAGTTCCACAAGATAAGCAGGCATTCATTACAGATAGAGCTCCATCTAAAGCGCGGAACTAGAAAGTTGTCTATTTCACCATAGCATACAATATGCCATAGTTTCCACTTCTTTTACAATGCAAAATCACAATTTCAAATATATATTGCACAGATCAACACAACATGAAATGTGGAGATTAACTATCAATCATCTTTCAAAATATTTCCGAATCCATGGAGGCAAGTGTATCTTGCTAAGGAAGGAATCTGGTGCAGTATACAACTCCATTTCAAGGTCCCAAACTCTGGGGCAGGTAAAACATATGAAGCCCCACACTGTATTTGCAAGAATGCTGTAGAATATAGCACTGAGAAAGAAAGGTAAAGGGGACACCAGGGGGCATTGAAGAAAGAACAACAGAAGCAAATACAATTTAGAATTGACTACTTTCAAGATCCTACATTTATAGAAAATGAATATGTTTTAACAGGCTAACCAAGCTAGCTCAATAACTCCTAATGCTTCATAAGCCTAATGTGAACCACCTAGGAGATGACTATGATCAAATTCCTTTTGTGAAAATGGAATATTTTCAAAATCAGAGGTATATCCATGTTTATCTTCAGTGCTCTCTTAAACTCAATTATCTAAACTTTCAAAAGAAAATTTGAAATAAAATTAGAGCCAGATACACTTTAGGAGTTCTTAGAAAACATTTACTAATCAAGGACCAGAGTCATACTTACATAAACACCCAAACAAGGGGGGAAAAGAATGAATTACTTATGGAACCTCATTTTCCCTTATCCGTCTCTTCATTTCTCTCCCTCTATCACCCCATCAAAATTATTTACTGAGTGAGAGAGTGCCACAAGTACAGGGGAGGGCAAGGGGTAGGCTGGGGTGCATCAAGTGGTATCAGAGCTCTTGGTTGAGTTCATTTCTTTCATATGCACTAGCCTATTATTTTTGTTTTCAGACCTGTCATGGAGTATGTATCTTGCTTATCTAGCAAGGGAGGAGGAAAAGAGAGAAGAGGAAAAGAGAAGAGAGACGGAAAAGAAAAGGAGAAAGAATAAAAAGAGAGAAAAGAGAGATAATTGAGAAGGGAAATGGAGAGAATTGACCAGCAGCTAGCTGCTGTCGTACTGCAGTTAAGAGAGGGGAAGAGGGAGATATATTTCCTTACAAATGAGGTAAAAGAATCCCCAAGCACAGAAGTTCAGAACCTAGCATGATCAGCTGCAACAAACCTTGAAACACAACACACAAACTCTAAAGTGTGTGAACTGTTTGATGTAACTCTTGAAGCTGATGAAGGAGAGTTATTTTCTAAGGATGAAGCGGAGATAAAAGGCACTAATATGAGTGTCTATGTTGAGGAGGAGGTGAACACTTTTGTGGAGGAAAGGGTGTTCATGGAAAAAGAAGGAATAAGTCCAACCCATATGCTGTTTAAAGACTTGGATCCTATCTATGATGAGGAGGCTGATTTGTGCTGGCCTTGCGTCATTCAATATAGTTCTAGAAGACTGGAAGATGAGGGTACACAACAGCTGTTAGTGAGTCCTTTGTCATTTTTGAGACACATGAAGATCCTAGAAAGGTAAGACAAGGAGAGGAGGAGCAAAGGAAGAAGGGGAGACCAGAGCTACCATCAATTTTATTGTTTGAGGCAGATTTGAACCTCTCTTATACATGAGAGTACCAACTAGCTATCTTGGAGCCTAGAACAACCCCTCATGCCAGTTCATACAAGCTGTTATGGCTCAAGGTAACATCAAACCATTCAGTTCGCAATTGTGTGGTTATACTTGGTGAGCTGTTGGAAATTGCTAGCTCTATACATAGCAGCTCTTGTTGTGTCTTAACTGGAGAGAAGAATCAGGCTGGCCTTGTGTTTTATTGAGTTGTAGAGCTGGGTGTATTGATAAATGTTGTGAGAAAAAAAAAATGCTAAAGTTTAAGGTTAAGACCTTAAAAGAATTACAACATTTATATTAGTGGTTGTTAGAGTTTGAACTGAAATCTTATCCTACTCTTTATACATTCCACAACTGTTCTGAAATTATTAGAAATTGGAATGTGAAGTCAAAGGAGAG
Source organism: Mesembryanthemum crystallinum (assembly GCA_030267885.1). Taxonomy (NCBI): domain Eukaryota; kingdom Viridiplantae; phylum Streptophyta; class Magnoliopsida; order Caryophyllales; family Aizoaceae; genus Mesembryanthemum; species Mesembryanthemum crystallinum. The sequence continues at coordinate 10,883 of BSSO01005271.1, read as the reverse complement.
AGAACAACCAATAAGTTTTTGTGTGCCTATTGTACCAAGCTGGAACTGCAGAATTCAGCTCATGGGAAACAAGTTTTAGGTGCAGCCAAACTGTCCCTACAGCAAGATGAGAGCACTTGTCTTATGTTTTTAGACAAGGAGCGCTTGTCTTATGTTCAGCACACATCAACTTAAGAAGAAGGTTGTTATGCATTGTTTGAAGCAAGGGGAATGTAAGAGATGGCAGCAAAGGGGGGCAGATAGTACTGAAAAGATACAGCACCTGCAAGCAGCCACAACTCACAAAAGGGTACAAATCACACACCCCAAGCTAGAACAAGTTTATCTAGGTAAGCAACAACCTAGAGGAAGAAGTCACCAGCTTTATCTCAAGCTAAGGAGAGGTGACTCAGGTGTGCAAACCACTTTCCATGTGGGTTTGTACAAGTTGCAATGGTTAGAGGTGACTAACTCCTTTGGCTTCTAGTGCACAACAAGATGGAGAGCACTTGAGGTATGTGTTAGGAGCTAGCTGCAGCTCCAAAAAAAAAATTTGTATAGCATTGTTTTGGGCTGTTTTAGTTAATTTAGAGCAATCGTTGGAAGACTTCACTTGAGCAGCAACCAAGCAGCATAGCGCAACACACACATGGCAGTTTCAACACTAAAGAGGTTCATAAGCAAAGAGCTCAGGGTATTGTTGTGTGTACATCAAGCTTGCTGTGTGTGAGAGACAATCTTGAAGGCCAAATGGATTCAAGGACGAATGCTTTTCAACAAGGGGAGTATGACGCAGGTATTGCATCTATATATATTAATCCAAGAGGTCTCAAGATGATTTGATCAAGTTTAGTCCCTTAAGCTCGTGATGTGGTTTGAATTGGTTATATTTTGGGAGTTTTTGGACTCCAGTTGGCTAGTCACCTGGAAGCACTCGAGAGGAGTTTGTTCCAGTCATTTACAAGGCAGGACATTGAGCATTAAAGAGCAGATGAACAACACCAACAAGTACTCTAGCTTAAAAGAATCATATCCTAATTCGTTTGAGTTGTCTTATGATTTTCATCTTTATTAAAATTGAATATTGTCTTGTGCACATATTTTGGTAATCCTTGGAAATCATGCTAGGAGAGATTGTGATTTTATTACATTATCACAGCCAAGAAGCAAGCAAGAGAAGCTAAGGACAGATCAAGCAAAACCATCTGCAGATTAAGCTAACAAATTGGCCTTTTGGCCATTGTTATTTTATCCAAACCTGATCTAGGCAATCTTAGGACTTCATGCTGATTATTTAACCTTGTATCAAGATTGTAATATTTATTAGAGGTTAAGATTAGCTAGCTACAGGTTTTTATTGAACAAGCAAGGTTGTGCACCTAGAGGCTAATATGTTACAAGCAGCTTTGGTGTAACAATGTAGTATGATCTGTTTTAGGCAAGCTAGCAAGTAGCTGCCTGAGTCAACGTGTGAAGCCTTAACCAAGAAGGAAAACTTCAGCATGTGAGGTAGCAACACCTCAGTAGAAGCAGCAGCAAGGTCTCACAAGCAGCAGCTCAACAAGCCTATTACTAGCAGCACAAACAAGTAGCAAGCCAGCCTTCACTCCTACTGGCTCCTAGCTTTTGTGAGTCATCCTACTCTCATTGGTTCCAGATAAATGCAGCAGCTTATGCCAGAGAATGCAGCAGCCTATGGAGAGCCTTTTTTTATTATTATTATTACTTACTCTCTAGGAAAGCTATGTAATATAATTAGTTTACTTGTTTCACTTTTCAGTTTTATTAAAAGCTTTCAAGCTAGCTTAAGCCAGATGGTTTTAGGACATAATTAGTTATTTAATTAGAGCTAATTAAATCCTATGTTTGCTCTATATATAGCTCAGCCTATCCAATGTAAAAATCACATTTTGAATATTAAAAACAATTGAGTTTATTCTCAAACATTGGCATTTCTATATCAATAGTTTGTTAGCTATTTTGGTGGCCGGTGATCATCTTGCTAGGTGGTTTTTCTGTATCCTAGGGAGGGGTTCTTAACCATAGTGTTTACCTAAGGAGTTAGTGGATTTCCAGCTAGGAAGATAAATCAATTCCATAGAGTAAATTGTGGTTAAATTTGTAGCATTCGAGTCTTTGACCCATATCTTGTTCTTGGTATGTTTGTGTGAGATTAAATACTGGTTTGTTGCTCTTCCATTGGGTTTCTTTTAGATTAAAGGAATTCCAAGTCCTTTATAATTCTGGATTAATTCACATAGAACCTTAAAGGTTCAAAGCTGCCCTTAAGTTTCAATTCAAACAAACTTACATCGAGAGTAGTTTGCTAACCTATGCTTTGCTGCTAAAGGCTAAGTATTTTCTGTTGTATACTCATAATATATTCTTTCACATATAAATTCATCAATATTCAAACATACATTCAGCAACATAGCAGAGACTTCATTTAATATCTAAACAATAGACAATAATTCGACCAAATAAAAACCAAACAGCCAACTGATCTTCCCAATAACAATTCAGCAAGAACAATTACGAGCTTCAATCGGATATTCTGAATTGTTACCTGATAAGATTCTTGGAGGTAATCCGAGGAGCTTTGACAGCAGCACCAATCAAACTACTTCCAGTAATGTAAATTCCCCTGCAAAATTCCACCAAAATCCAAAAGTCAAAACAAACAAAATTCAACATTAGAGAAACCCTAGTTGATCGGAAAAGGATGATCAAGTACCAGGCGGCGCCGAGGACGGAGATGCCAATGGAGAGAGCAATACCAATGGCGGAGAAAGTGTAAGGGGAGATCTGAACAAGAGCTCTCGCCCATGAACTTGCTGCGTATGTCGCCGCTGATGACACCATAGCTGCTGCTCTCTCTCTCTCTCTCTGTTTTCTCTCTCTCTCTGACTTTGTGATTATTGGGGATTTTCTCTCTCTTGATCTGATCTCGCGATGGATGGTTTTGTGATTGTTGTGGTGGTGGTGGTGTCAGATAGAGAGGGAGATGACGGGAAGAAAGAGAGATTTTGTTTTGTTTTGTTTGTGGCCTTTGTGGTGTTCCAATGGGCTTGTGTTGTACTCTTCAATATGTGACTACTTGATTGGGCCTCGATTTTAAATCTGTTTGTTTTTCTCTGTGTGTAGACTCAGCGAGTTTGTTAATTGCGGATTACCAATCGTCAACTTCAATTGAGAACGGAGGGAGTAATAAATTTTTCCGGATTAAATTTGGGCTTAGGTCAAAATCTTTGTGTGAGAAAGTTTTCAAGTCGGGTTAGTTTGTGACTGATCTATCCATATTTCATGTGCTTGGGTCTTTATTTCTAAGCACATGCTTTCATGTTACATGACTAAGTTATTAACTGCACTAGAGTGCATGTAGTAGTTTGCTTGCATAGTTTTTTTTTTTTTTTTTTGGTACCTTTTGCTTGCATAATACAAATTAGAATTGTACGTCATAATTCATACACATTGGTTCATCACGCAGACCAGTCCGATCACACACTAACACATGATATATTCGTTCGGTTGTACACTAAGGACAATGTACAAAGGTGTAATATATAACAATTAGTGTATAAGTATAAGTTTGGAGAGGAGACTAAGTTTTCAACTATAATAATACAAATCACACCAAAATAAGAAAAAGAAAACAACAATAATAAACAAAAATGAAATGTGAATTATATAAGTTGGTGAATATTTTTTTAGAATTGTTCTAGAGAATATAGGTTTGAATATATTTTCATCCCAAATTGCAAAACATTTAAAATGATCTATAACCTATCGAACAATCCAGTACAGTCAACTTTTTGGATCGTTTCATAAAATCATTTTTACAAAATGTAGTTCTTATAAATCATATTTCACCAATATATTGTTTAAAAGATAACACAAACTCTACATACATCCTCCAAAAATATGCATAAATATATATAAAATTAACTAAGAATCACATTTAGATCACCTCATTTTATTGGTTACTTTTATCCCACTCACAACTTCCATAGTATACATCGCAAAATGAAGCAAAACATACATGGATTGTAGTTTGGCGCACCTCATGGTTAGTTATCCCCCATTGGAAGCCATAACTTCCTTCCACACAAAAGTGATCACCATAAATGAAGCAACTTAAAACCTTACATTATGGTCATCATCATATAATGAAGTACTCAAATCTTGATGAATTCAAAACTGAATTGGGGTTTGTTTAATCATACAAACTATATTTACCCTATAAATTTGGGGTTTGTTTTACTTTAATCTTATTTATAACACCACAACCTTACATACATAAAACCAAATAAGTTCACTAACACACACTAATTACTTAATCAACAAATAATAATTTTTCATAATGGGAGAAGTTTCAATGATATGTAAAAGAACAGTAGTGAGCACCAAGCCAGGAGAACCAGGGAGGATAATCCCATTATCACCCCTCGATCGTGTGATGGAGAACCATCATATCAAAATTGTGTATTACTATGCAACTCCTCCTCCTCCTCCTTCTCATGTTGATCTTGATGATCGTGATCGGATCGGGTTCGCTTCGGATGAAGATCGAATTATGACAGGCAAATTGAGGACAGTATTGTCAGAGATGTTGATGTATTACCCCATTGTGGCAGGGAGATTAGTTAGGGATGAGAAGGGGCAATGGATGATTAAGTGCAATGATGCTGGGATTAGATTGGTGGAAGCTAAGGCTAAAGGGAGTGTTGAGAGTTGGTTGGAAAATGTGGATGATGAGAAAGAAAAGATGCTTGTTCATTGGGAAGACATGTTCCATATCCCATACTTTTGGGCCACCTTATATATTAAGGTTAGTTGATTTTCCAGTCAACTACTATTCTCTCTGTATATAGTCATTCAAATTAATCAGTTAATCTCTTATAAGGCGTTCGCATATATAACATTATGTTTGTTTTTTCACTTTCTGACCTTGATTTTGTTTTATGCAACAAATATGAACTATTAAATCCTTTACAAAATGTCTTAATGTGTATAGTTAGTTATCTCTAACCGATGGGGTTATGGTCTATTCACTTTGGTCATGGATACACTATTTCCAACAACGCACGAGTGGTGTGTATGGTTATTCATGATACTCTCTTCATACAACAACATTTCGAACCCAACCCCATCTACATCTCAATTATAAGGGATGTTTTGAGGCAATGATTATCAAAATTAATTGACGGTTGAGATTTTTGGTTCGTACACAAGTTTAGTTCGCACCAAAATTCTATTCTAACTGAGTATTAATTTCACATCTATATTTTCTGCAAAATGCAGGTAACTGAATTTGAGGAAGGTGGGCTAGCAGTGGGCCTAAGCTGCACACATCTTCTAGCAGATCCATTGTGTGCAACCCTTTTTATTAAAGCATGGGCCGACAGAACATTATGTGGAAAGATGCTAGTTCCACCCTTATTCCACCCACTACCCAAACAAAGATTGGGCTACAATAATCCACAACCAAAGCCCAATACCAACTTAATTAACCATTATAAAACCTTCCTTGAAAGCCCAAGCCCGTCAACGGCCCATAAATTCAAGACCATAGCTCTTGAGTTTGAGGACCACAAGGTCCAAGCTTGTATGGACTCGGCCCGATCTAATGGGCCGGATCCATCACCATTTTCCTCTCTAGTTGGGCTTCTTTGGGGTTGTATTAGTAGAGTGAAAGGAGGAAAAAATGGGCTTATAGATATGTCCATATGTTTAGATGTGAGGGAAGAGTTGGGGTTGGATAAAGGGTTCTTTGGTAATTGTATGGTCTACAAAAAGGTTTATGGAGATGGCATTGGTGTGGATGATCATGCCCAAGCAAGTAGGGCAATAGGAGAAGCAATTGGGAAGGGTGACAAAGAGGGGATCATGGATTTGATCGAGGGGCTCGAGCGCTCTGAGTGTTGCTCCTTGCCTTGTTCGTTAGACAATGGCGACCTCATTGTTGTCAACCTCGAGAATATGGACCCTTATTCAGCTGTATTCATAGAAAACTATGAACCGATCAGAGTTTCATACTACATTGAGCCTATCATCGATAAAGGAAAGATTTTAGTGCTTCCACCTTGTCATTGCAAAGGAAAATTAAGTCGTGTAGTTATGGTGACGTTACCATATGCTGAAGTTGTCAAGTTATGTGAAGATAAATATCTTGCCGGATACTCTCCAACTATTCTAATGGGTGCCAAAAGTAACCCATGACTTATGGTGAACATGTGTGAAAGAATAATACTCCGTCTATTGTTTAGAACTTATTAGTCCATAAGCTTTGTAATTTCAAGCTATAGTTGGCCTAGTTAGCTAGGAATCTCTCCAATATTTTGACTTTCAAATACTACAATATAAAAGCATTGTTGATTATACATACTCATTGAAATGCTATACATCCATTCATTTGCTTATGGTCACATTACGCACACGACATATCTAAATTTTTAATCCATTTTCGGTAAAACTTGCTTTTCATTTAACAATTTAATGTATTTTATCTTGAGAGGTATATAAACTGGCCGGCAGGCCTTATTTGTTTGGACCAAATAAATAAGGAAAGAAAAGGTCTCAATACTCATGAGTAATACTACATCAATATTAGATATAGACGAAGTTTTCTCATATAGTGAGTCTCACACATTTCATCACCTCTATTAGGATAATAATACTCGGCACGAGATAAAGTAAAAATTCGTAAAATTTGTAAATATAATTTTATCCTGTTCTGAGTATTAATATCCCGATAGAGGTAGTAAATTGTATGGAGCCTACCTGATATAGAAAAATTCCATCCATATTAGATATAGATGTAGCATTACTCCCATCCTCACGGGATAGGTATATTATTTGATATGCCATCAAATCAGCTGAGTTATACTCCTTTCGTCCCACCATAAGGTGGACATTATTTACATATTTTTGTCCCAATCCTTATATGCATCCAAGATAATAGACCATCCCCTTAGATCCAGTAATAAAGCTAGCTAGTATAAGATTTGCAAGAGACCGTCTATAACATAAAACAGGAGACTTGTGAAATATTTTTGTTTCTTTTTAATTAATGTCTTAACATGGGATGAGGATGCATGACCTAGGAAGAAAAATTAATGAAGTTCAATGAATGATATCTGAGCTTCTAGAAGTAGAGAATAATAAAGAATGGTACTCTATATTAAAAGAATAGTCAGAGTCAGAATTGATCAAATGGAGGACTTTTCCAGCTTCTAGAAGGAGAAATAAATATTAAGTACTAAATTAGTATCAAATGCTTTCTTGTTTAAGCCAAGAGTAATTGTTAAGCAATACAAATTTAAGAGTATTAATAACCTCCTCCTACTACTAACTTAAGACAACAATGCAAGTTCCATTATGAGTTTCATGGAAAAATTGTGTGAAACAACATTACTTTGATAGTCAATGGTAGTTATTCTCTTTCTCCTTCTATCTCTCCTCTCTTTCTCTTCTCCAATTTCTTATTTCAGGGCAAATTTCTAATTTGATCTCTTTTTGTTTTTGGTTACTTGATGTTGGGATTTTAATTAAATGTCCAATTTGATAGTCAATTTGTTGAATTTTTGTAGTGTTTCTTGTTTTGATACCTGTGTCAAGTTCAAACTCTTTACCTTCAACTATCCTATTCAATTGTGGCAAGTTACGTCTTTGCTGAAATCAGAGAGAAGGTTGTTATGCCTTACCTTTTGCCAGCTTCTTGGTGATCCTTATGGACGATGATAGTTGAAAGACTTGGAAGATTCTCCACTCAGAGACAAACAGTGACAATAAATGAAAATGGATGGAAGAAAAGAGGAGAAAGATGAATTGAAGATATTTACCAATGTGTTGAAGAAGAGAAGGCTAAGGAGTCATGAACAATGGGGGACTAATGATGGGGAGTAACGATTAAGGGTTTTAATTTGTTTTGTTCTCTCCCGATTACGATGACAATACTGGAATGTGTGTGGCAGGGTGGGGTTTAATGTCTCTTATGTGCAACACACATAAAGATATTTTGATCATTAAAATTTAAAAAAATTGGCCAGAAATTACTTAACATGGCCATAAGGTGGTGATGACCAAGACAAAAGTAGGTCGTAANAAGGAGGTTTTGCACAAAAAAAAAAAAAAAAAAAAAAAAAAGGTTGTGTACCCAAACTTTATAAGCATTGACGTGGCATGTGGACCATGGTAAAGACACGATTTCACATTTTACTATATGAAAAACATTATTTTAGTACTAAAACGTAAAGTTTTAAATAACCTTAGCTTGTTCATACAATGGATCAAGTGAGAGTATCAAGAGTTATGAGCTTAAAAGTTGGAACCACCTGCCAAAAAGTGGTTTGTGTGGTTCGTTGCTCTTATCCATGGTCTAAGATTCAATGTTTGTGAATGAAGTGTTCAAATTACTTATTCGTGGTTCGACCTGGTGAACATATGGTGGAAATCCAAAAAACAAAAAAGTGGGAGCCACTAATTTGTCACCTTTATCTGATGTTTAATATAATGGACCAAGTCCATTAAAACTTGGGGTATATTCTCCCCACCTTATGTCGATTATCTTTAACTCTATCGCAATTATTTAGTTATAAGTTAAGTTATTATAATAATAATAATAATTATTTTTTTTTTTTTTTGTTGTTGTTGTCGTCATCATCATCGTCATGCTAAGCTAAAATGAGTATGCACAATTAGGAAACGAAGAATTAAGATCATAATTTCAAAATTATATTTAAAATATCACCACACAATACAACAGTGACAATATTAATAAGTTTCGATTAAATAAAGTTGAATAAAATTCAATTCAATCAAAATAAGCTAAAGAAGACATATTCTTACTCTATTAAGTAAATATTTAAAATATATATGTGTCTACGAGAATTATCTATATTTGACCTATGTAAACTATATCTGCCTTTTTGCTAATCTTTTTTACTACTAGTTTTGAGTTTGTGCAACTAACACCATAGCATCCGTTCAAATTAAACTACAGTCTACATATGAATGTTAGCATGTACCCCTAATTATATTTTATACTGTATGACAAATATCTAATGGTTTTGAATATTGTTAAGAGATTGACAAATGAGTGTCCAAATTGGGGAAATAGGAAAAGGAAATATTATATAGGCCTGATATGCTACTTCATCATATTGTTTTGAGATTCAAATTTTACTTACACTTGTATGCGTTTTACCTATACTTTTTTTTTTTTTTTATGCGGGCCTATCATAGACCCATTGGAGATTTAATTTGTTTATCTAAGACATTACTATCTCTTCCCCGGGCAAACCCGTCAATCATCGTAGCACCTAATAAGAAAATGTTACTCCAAAAGCACTACTTTATTTCATACTCCCTCCGTCTTTGAAATACTTGGACATTTTCCATTTTGGGACGTCTTCAATTAACTTGGCCATTTCTACTTTTGGACGTATTTTGAATCAAATAGGACCACTTTGCCCCTTATATTTTTGGGAGTAAAAAACAGAATTTTTATAATCAAATAATTATTCCAACAAATAATAAATAATTTGCGTGTCATTATTAATTTAAAATAAGTACTTACTCCTTATCTTTTCCTAATTAGTGTTGAATTAATTGTAATTATGCCAAATTAATTAATTATTCACAGATTTAGGCCACAGAACACAAAATTAAGAAAAACTAAACAAAATTAGTGAAGTAGTATTGGGTTAGGCCTAAATTTGTCACAGAATTAGTTGTTTAGGAATGCATTAGTCTGTAATCAATGGCCCAATTAGTGTACTACCTACAGATTAGGCCAAAAACTTAGCCCAAACTAATCAACCATCCCACCCAACCCATTAATTGATTTCGCCCACCCAAAACCCTAACTCGTTCCCCATTAAAAGCTCACACCCTCTCTATAGCTCAGACTTATCTCTCCCTCATTCAAGAACTCCCTAGAACCCTAACCTTCAAGCTCTCTTGTTAAGCACAACACAGCCTAGAAACTAACCCAGAAACCCAAATCTTCAATTTCTCTCTCTACATTCAACCTAAACACAAACCCAGAAACTCTAATCTTCAACTTCTCTCTCTACATTCAACCCAAATACAAACCCCGAAACCCTAATCTTCGTCTTCTTCTCTGTCAGTCAACTCAAACAAAACCCAGATCAGCAACTCCCCGCTTCAGATCTACAACCACTCAACTTAAATCTGAACATTTCAGACCTAAGATCTCTCATTTCTCTCGATCAAACACATACCCAGAAATCCTAATCGTCATCTCTCATGTCTGACAGTGACGATTCAATTTACTGTCACTCACAAATTCCGGAAACTGAGTTTCCGGAAATTAATCTCCCTTCTCATGATGATGATGAAACACAACCCCCCTCTGATGATGATGAAACTCAACCCCTCTCTGAAACTCAACCCCCATCAGATGATGATGAAACTCAACCGCCCTCAGATCAAGATGAATTGTGCAACTTGATTGTGCCAGATTCACCTTTGTCTGGCAAGGTCGTTGAAGACTCTGAGGAGCAAGACCTTCCAGTAATGTCAACCAGAATGTGGCGCAGAAGGTATATGAAGGACAAATCCCCATCGGATTTGGAAGTGACTTCCAGAAATGAAGACAAAACTGAAGAAAAAAATGAAGAAGAAAATGGAGGCAGTGATACCAATGTGGATCTGCCTCCATTGAAGCCTAAATATGAAGCTTTGTTGAGGGAATGTTGTCTAACATTCTTTGGGTATTTTCTGAACTATTTCCTTCTCTTTTCTTCTCGTCAATCTCCTTTCTCTCCGCGAGGTTGATTTTTTCTTTTTTTTTTTTTTTTTGGTTGCTTGCTGTATTGGTAATGTTCTTTTTGGTTATGTTGAGTGAGTATGATGTTTTGGGTATGTTCATTTGGAGTATG